>JAVANC010000022.1:8739874-8882966 GCA_033319125.1 Parnassius glacialis | reverse complement strand
TATATATACTAGCTGACCAGGCAGACGTTGTTCTGCCCTTTCCGAACGACCATTTGCTTTCCCAGAAAAACTCCTGAAATTAGCAATAAAAAAATTGAGGGTCACTTATCGGGATAAAATCTATCCTATCTCTGAAGTTGGACCAAACTGCACACAGTCTGCAATTTTTTTTTTGAAATCGGTTCTATTTGTTGAATACTTATAGCAACACGTGGTGGTTATACTACTAAATTGTAGCTTATAGTAAACGTTTGCATTTTTAACAAAGCGCCATCTATTAAATATTTACTCAATCCAGTGAACAGATATCGTCATCTGACAGAATGGTTTGGAGCTAACAGATAATTGTAACTGTCAAATAATAGAAAAATTATTTTTAATAAAATAATATTGTATTGCGACTATAAATTGAGATGTAAGCTATCCTATCTTTTAAGTTGGACCAAACTGCACATTGACCAAAAAATTCATTGAAATCAGTTTAGTAGTTTAGGAGTCCATCGCGGACAAACAACGTGACACGTTCTTTTTATATATAAAGATATATATATATATATATATATATATATATATATATATATATATATATATATTTCGCATTCAATTTGTGCTGTGACAGCTTAGTGGCTAAGCTGGCCTTAAAACTTTATATGTAGGTCGTGTGCAAACTGATTTCGATTACCACAGACATCATATATATTTATCAATTGCAATTTAAAGTGTTAAACTTATTTTAGTTCTAAAAGTAATTTTAGACGGTAAAGGATCACATCTACATTTCTAAGAAATTTTAAAATACTTAGGCAACATGAGAATTCTTCCAACATGCAGTGGGACAGCACAGTCAATTCTTTCCTGCCGCTAAAAACCCAATCTATAAGAAGAAGCCTTTAGTGTTTTTTGCTTAATTTATTACCTTATATTAAAATTACCTTGGTAAAAGTATTTAAATTGATGGGCACGTATTTAATTGACGTAAGGCAACAAGGTTTTTGAGACCTGGAAAAATAAATGTAACTTGTTACAACAAATGATATAATAATACATAAAAATCATAATCGTAATTTGCTATAATAACCGTCTTATAATCATTAGAATAGTTTTTTGATAAGAAACGTCCCCATCCGGCCACAAATTTTCGTACGCCGCATCAGCTATACGCAAACTCTGAAAAGGGATAGATGTTAGATAGCTAAATTTGAGTTTAAAATTAAATTATGAAGCATTCCTCAGTTAATCTTGGTCCCAAATTATTCCTGCAAACCATTATTTTCTCTTATCATACAATTTCTAACCCCACCATTTAGAGTCACCTTACACATTTCAGAACTACCGTATTATTATAGTTTTATATAATAATTGAATATATATTTTATTTATTCAATTATAATATTTAAATTAGCTTGTTTTTGAATTAGAACTTTCACTAAAATCTCAATACTCAATAAGCTGTCTAGAAGAGAATTTCTAAATGAATAAAGCTGTCCTGTCCTTTATTTTGAGACGAGTGTAATAAAGTGGTAATAAATAATAAATAAATTATGTTTTTACTACATAGCAAAAATGTAAATATCCATCTAATTAGGTTTTAGTAGGTACCCTTGGGTATATAATATCAGTGAGTGTACATATGTAGATTCAATATTGATAAAAACGCACACAACGCAAACATAAATTTAACGTAAACGTAACGTAAGTGGAACGTAAGCGTAACGTAATTTTAACGTAAAAATAACACAAACGTAACGTAAATGTAACGTAAACGTAACGCAAACGTAAAGTAAAAGTAAAGTAAGCGTAACGTTAATGTAACGTAAATATAACGTAAATGGAAACTTAAACGTATGTCGTCGAATGTTCGTAGCGTATACGTACAAAGCAAAGCTTTGCCACCCTTTGGATTTTTAATCAGTGATGGATGTAGGCGTCCAGGAGCCAGAACATCCACTTACCATCAGATTAACTGAGTAAGTACTTTTATCCTCTTTTCGGCCAGTAAACGGTAACTAAAAGACAGGGACCTCTCCCAACGGAAGATTTATCTTAATCACCGCCCTTGGCAGGCGAATTAGCGATAGTAGTAGAGATTGAAAAGATAGAAAATTAAACTGCACACCTTCTTTTGGTAGGTTTCATCTCTTTTATCATGGAAAATAAAAACGCTGAAGCCTACTTAAACACAGAAGATAAAGCGAGCAGATTTGGACTTTATGATACTCAATATGGTAAATGTGACGCAAAAAAGCCGCATGCAGTTTTAAATTATACGATATCTATTAAACGTCCTGCACCTTTAATATTGCCCGTCGACGCTCTAGTATAGTAAAATAGTGTGAGCTCGGATCAGTAGTCCCGTGGATGTGGTGAAAGTCTACAAAGGGAAATGACACAGGAAATGGTCACCAGCATTTTCATAATAACAACTAAAATGATTGGTTTTTTCGACTTTGGTGGTTGCATCGCAATTGTGACAGATTCACCACAGTAATAGTAGTTGTAGTAGGTTCCAAGAATATATATATATATATATATATATATATATATATATATATATATATATATATATATATACATATAAATATATATATATATATATATATATATATATATACACATATAAATATATATATAAACTTTGTACTTCAGACCAATTAAAATGCGTCATTTACTGTCTTCGTTTATTGTAGCCAGTGACAACACTGCAATTTTATTTTAAGTTATGGAATAATAACATCAGTAAAACAATTAATAATTATCAGCAAAAATTCTTAATTCAAAGATAAAAGATATTAAGCTTATACATGCCTCAGATGTCAATAATTCACTATAGTAACAAAAGATATATGTTGGAAACAGCAGAGCTAAAACGCCGATAAAATCATTTAGTTTCTCTAAAACTCCATGTGATATCTAAAAGCAAAATGTTATCAAGTTATTTGGAGAACTTATTCAGTTTAATTGAGAACTTATTCAGAATCATTACAAAAAGTAGCTTACAATAAGTCTTAGGTTAAAACTAGATCTGTTACAAGAAAGACGTGTAAATATGACAACTAAAATGTTAATATGGAATTTGACAACTAATGTGAAATAACTGTATGAAACATGGGAAATGCTAGAAAAATCTTATTATCTCACGATAGGCATCAAATACCCTGACTGGCAACGGGAAGCGACTGTTAATCAATTAAGACAAATTATCCCTAAAAGGGGTAGGCTCATGCCCAGCTGTGTACTCCGTTAGTATTGTAAGACAAACTTTATTAAGTAAGTGTTCTTTTAGAATTATTTAACAGTGTTTTTTTTGTATTTTAACAGTGGTAGAGCCAAGCGGTAGCTTTTGCTGTCGCATGGATGGGCCAGATCGAACCAGGGTGGTACCACAACCTCACAGAATACCAGCGTGAAGTAGAGGTTTACCTCTGCGTTGCGCTTGGTGAGTGCAGGTGGCCGAAGGCCCCATTCCCCCCCCCCCCCCCCCCCCCATCAACATGGTAGTGTAATTAAATAAAAGATTACCCCAGGAGGGTACCAGCACCCCTGGAGAATCCCTCGCTGAGCATCCACGGCTAAACTAATTCACTCCTGAGCGTAGGTGTTTAGGCTGCCCCGCGTATTCTGGGGGGGGGGGGGGCAAACTTCCGCTCGCGACTAATGCTGCTCGGGGCAAGCGGAGCAATACAACCAAGGCGACCCCTGTCACGCTATCCGTGAATTTTTGCAACATCAGGGGACTTCATTCCAACCTTAACGCTGTCCATTACCATCTAGAGACGGCCAAGCCGGCCTTGCTCTTTTTAACCGAGACTCAGGTGTCCTCTCCGGCCAATACTTAATATCTCTCCTACCCGGTGTACAAATTGAAACACTTCTTTGTGCCCCGGGCTGGAGTTTGCGTATACGTCAGAGAGGACATCTGTTTTCGACGCCTCGGCAGTCTTGAAGGTACGGACCTGTCCATCCTATGGCTGCGCGTAGACAGCAACGACCATCCCCGCGTATACGGGTGCCTCTATAGGTCCCATAGCGGTAATGCTAAATCAGACCGACTCATCGACCACGTCCAAATGGCTGCAGCCTCCGTGCTACAACAGGTCCCATCCGCAGAGATCGTGATACTCGGTGATTTCAACGCCCACCACGCTGAATGGCTTGGTTCTCGTTTAACCGATCATGCGGGTAGATCTGTCTATGACTTTGCTTTGGCATATGGTCTAACACAACTGGTAACTTCGCCTACGCGGATCCCAGATGTGGAAGACCATGTACCTTCCCTGTTGGACCTTCTGCTGATCTACCTCATCCGGACAGATATCAGGTATCCATTGATGCCCCTCTCGGCTCTTCGGACCATTGTCTGATCCGGTATACGGTGCCACTCACGCTCCAATCGCAGTTGCAACCTGCAGCTTGCCGTCGTGTTTGGCACTATAGGTCAGCTGATTGGGACAGGATGCGGTCTTTTTTGCATCCTACCCTTGGGGGCGGGTTCGCTTCTCGCCGGAAGATCCCAACGTTGTTGCTTATACTGTTGCTGATGTGGTACTTCAGGGTATGGAACTTTTTATTCCATCCTCTGTGGTGCCCATCGGAGGCAGATCCCAGCCATGGTTTGGTCGCTCCTGTAAAATAGCATCACGCTATAAGCAGGAGTGCTACCGGGCCTGGGCTGACGCACCAACGTCTCGGGATGTAAACACCAGCGCACTTAAAAAGAAGTATAATTCCGCCTCCAGGTCCTTCAAAAGCGTCATTGCCAAGGCAAGGTGTGAGCACATCAGCAGAATTGGCAAGAAGCTAGTTCGCCTTCTTTCGGGAACCCGTGCATTCTGGTCTCTCGCCAAGGCTGTCCAAAGGAACTTCTGTCAGCCATCTCTTCCATCTCTGCACAGAGAGGACGACTCACTGGCCCATGCCGCAAAGGAGAAAGCCGATCTGTTGAGCTCTCTTTTTGCGTCCAACTCGACTCTAGATGACGGGAAAAACACACCGCCGACCATCCCGCGATGTAAGTGCTCCATGGCGGATGTGCGATTTACACAGCGCTCGGTTCGCAAAGCACTCTTCTCCCTGGACGTCCGCAATTCGAGTGGGCCCGATGGAGTCCCTCTCATTGTGCTGAAGACGTGTGCTCCGGAGTTTGCACCGGTTTTAACGCGTCTTTTCCGGTACTCCTACTCCCAAGGCGTAGTCCCAAATTCATGGAAGACAGCTTTGGTCCACCCGATCCCTAAAAAAGGCGACCGATCAGACCCGTCCAACTACAGGCCTATCGCCATCACCTCCTTGTTCTCCAAAATAATTGAAGCCATTATAAACTGTCAGCTCATGAGGTACCTTGAGGATCATCAGCTGATTAGTGACTGCCAGTACGGTTTTCATCGAGGTCGATCAGCTGGTGATCTTCTAGTCTACTTAACTCATAGATGGGCGAAGGCCTTCGATCGGGTTTGGCACAAAGCGCTTCTTTCAAAGCTTCCTTCTTATGGGCTTCCCGAGAAATTGTGCAAATGGATCACCAGTTTCCTTGCTGATCGGGGCATCAAGGTCGTAGTAGACGGTGCATGCTCTGATTTCAAGCCTATCAACGCTGGTGTTCCACAAGGCTGCGTGCTATCACCAATGCTGTTTTTCCTGCATATCAATGATATGTGGCTAACTGGTAGCATTCATTGCTATGCAGACGACAGCACTGGTGATGACTTATATACCGGCCGTGCCAATATTTCTTGGGAAAACGTCGCCGAGTACCGGGACAAACTTGTGTCTGAAGTCGAGTCTTTGCTTAACAAATTCTCGGATTGGGGCCGACTAAATCTAGTCCAGTTCAATCCCCAGAAGACAGCAGTTTGCGCGTTTACCGCTAAAAAGAACCCCTTTGTCGTATATCCTCAGTTTCAAGGCACTCCCCTTGCTGCCTCAGCCAGTATTGGAATCCTTGGCGTCGACATATCGAATAGTGTGCAGTTTCGTGGTCACTTGGAAGGGAAGGCCAAATTGGCCTCTAAAAAGCTTGGCGTGCTCAGCAGAGCGAGACAGTATTTCATGCCGGCACATCGCTTTCAACTTTACAAAGCGCAAGTACGGCCCCACATGGAATACTGTTCTCATCTCTGGGCCGGAGCACCCCAGTGCCAGCTTCTTCCACTTGACCGCATCCAGCGCAGAGCGGTTCGAATCGTCGACGACCGAGTTCTTTCTGATCGGCTCGATACACTAGCACTGCGTAGAGACGTTGCATCTCTTTGCGTATTTTATCGCATCTATCACGGGGAGTGCTCTGAGGAATTGTTCGGACTAATGCCAGCCGCTCAATTTCACCATCGCACATCGCGACAAAAGTCGCGTTACTATCCCTACTATCTGGATGATTGGCGTTCCACCACTGTGTGATTTAGAAGAAGTTTTCCCCCTCTCACAACTTCCTTGTGGAATTAATTACCACCAGCGAATTTTCCGGACCGATACGACTTAGGAACCTTCAAGAAAAGAGCTTACACCTTTCTAAAAGGCCGGCAACACATCTGCAATTCCCCTGGTGTTGCGGTTGTTCATGGGCGGCGGTAGTCACTTACCATCAGGTGAGCCGCATGCTCGTTTGCCCCCTGTTCTATAAAAAAATTATATAACTTTCAATATGTTATATACGATAATTTCTTGTTCTTTATTCCTAAATTGTAGCAGTCCTTTAGGTTAAGGTAGTTTCAAAAAAATCGCTTCCGCGTGATGTACCATTTTTGCTCTTTTACAATAAAAAGATATTGATTACGTGATTAATGATTAGGTGATGTTACTGATAATTGTAAGATTGTAACTTTGTGATTTTATATTATATAAAAATAATATAATTGGTAAATCCAATTGGGCATACCTTAAGCGCATAAAAAAATACGTATAACGTGATTATACGGAATTTTGAAAGTAGTTTAAATACATTTCGACAGCACTATCGGCTTTAACACCCTCGAAACCCATGAAAATGACACCCATCATGAAAAAATTGATAACCATTGCAGCTGCCACCTTGGATTTACATTTTGACAGCACCATCGGCTTCAACACCCGCGAAAACCATGAGAATGACACCCATGATGAATAAATTAATATCTATTGCAGGCGCCATCTTGGATTTACATTTCGACAACCCTATCGGCTTCAACTCTCTCGTAAACCATGAAAATGACACCCATGATGAAAAAAATTATACCTATTGCAGCCGCCATCTTGGATTTACATTTCGACAGCACTATCCCCTTCAACACCCTCGAAAACCATGAAAATGACACCCAAGATGATAAAATTGATATCTATTGCAACCGCCATCTTGGATTTACATTTCGACAGCACTATCAGCTTCAACACCCTCGAAAACCATGAAAATGACACCCATGATGAAAAAATTTATATCTATTGCAGCCGCCATCTTGGATTTACATTTCGACAGTACTATCGGCTTCAACACCCTCGAAAACAATGAAAATGACACCCATGATAAAAAAATTGGTACCTGCTTCAGCCGCCATCTTGGATTTACATTTCGACAGCACTATCGGCTTCAACACCCTCGAAACCCATGAAAATGAAACCCATGATAAAAAAATTGATACCCATTGCAGCCGCCACCTTGGATTTACATTTCGACAGCACTATCTTCTTCAACACCCTCGAAAACCATGAAAATGACACCCAAGATGAAAAAATTGATATCTATTTCAGCCGCCATCTTGGATTTACATTTCGACAGCACTATCGGCTTCAACACCCTTGAAAACCATGAAAATGACACCCATGATGAAAAAATTGGTACCTGCTTCAGCCGCCATCTTGGATTTACATTTCGACAGCACTATCGGCTTCAACACCCTCGAAAATCATGAAAATGACACCCATGATGAAAAAAAATTATATTTATTGCGGCCGCCATCTTGGATTTATATTTCGACAAACCTATCGGTTTCAACACTCGAAGACCATGAAAATGTCACCCATGACAAAAAACATGATACTACTTACTTTTAGTACGTACTACTATTATTTATGCTGTGCTTTTAAAATATTGTAATAAAAAAATCTGTTATTATTATTATAATCAGGTATTTAAGAAATTTGGATATTCGAATATTGTGTATTTTTACAGCGATCTTTTTGAGCCGCTGCAAACATCCGAAACAATGTCCACTCACGACGGCGACTGACCAGTATATAAAAAGTACACTGTGCGTCGAACTGAGTGAGTGAGTAAACTACTCCGTGGCTTTAGCTCCCTTTGCAGAATTAATTTACATACAAGGCTACCAAATCAACGAAAATTTCGCCATTTTGGAGCCGAAAAAAATTAATTATAGCTAAACAAAACAAAATTACACTGCCATTTACATTCAGTGGCTTCATGAAACGTAAGATCATTAGCTTAAGTGTGTGTCAATCTCTTTGTTAAAAATTCACGAATTAAGTAATTTTTAGAAAACGTACGTGCGAATTAGAACTTTTTATCTTTTGTTCCCAATAAATGTCCAGGGATTATGGCTTTGGCAATAAAATAGCTGAGATTTTAACGGGTGCCAAGCTCCCGTCCAAGCTCAGTTAAGTGATAAGAATGGCCAAAACTCAACATTCTTTGTCAACATTTTTTCGGCATCAAATATCAATAATTTTTAGTATACAGTTTTTTTTTCCTTTTTATATACCTAACGATCCTTTAAGTGGCCGTGCTTTTTGGTAAGTCAGTAAGTCAATGAGTCAGTGAATAAGTGAATCAATGAGCGATGAAAGTGGAAATTTTCAGACCATAGTATGCCGTTATTAAATTTATTCATGGGAACGAAAGCAGCTCAAAATGGTTCGTGTATATACATATAAATTTCCTGAAAAGGGAGGGAAGTGTGTAACTGGAAGCCGGGGAAGCGCGCGCTATTTGATTTGACCGCTGAGCGGGTGCGGTGGTAGTATATGTGCTGTTATATAAACTAATTTATATGTGTACACTTCATTAATAAATATATTAGATATTGATAATAAGTGTCTAAAAATTTGATGATCATTGATAAAAAATCCAAATGAGTATTAATGAATAATTATTCGAATAAGTATTTCAGTACTTAGCTTTTATACATTTTGAGGTTAATCCCTGTCGCTACTTAATTGACATTTTTACTTACTTACTTACTTACTTATCGTCACGCACAATCCCTGACGGGGTAGCCAGAGAGAACAGATCGCCAAGTGTCACGATCCTTACATAGCTCTTTCGCTTCTTTCAGATTCATTATCTTCTTCATACATGCACGTCTAGGTATCCGAGTACTCTTGACCCTCCCCTCTTCGAGCAATTTGCTCACATGGTCTTCGAAAGTTAGTCTCGGTCTACCTCGACACCTTTTAATATTAACTTTCGCGCTATATATTTTCTTCACCATTCGGTCTTCACTCATTCTCTCAACGTCCCCAAACCATCGAAGCACGCCCTTATCAATTTTTGTGATAAGGTCATCTTTCAAACCTGCCATATTGCGAATCTCTTCGTTTCGCTTTCGGTCAGCCATGGTGACGCCGCACATTTTACGAAGAGATCGCATCTCCACTGCATTCAACTTGCTTTTATGCTTCTTCTGGCATACCCAGGTTTCGCTGCCATATAACAAAGTCGGTACCAACACTGCGTTATGTATTGCAAGGCGTGCACTCTTCAATACGCCTTGCCTTTTGACTAACGCAGTCAGGGCACCATTGACTTTGTTCCCGGCAGCGACACGCCTGTCCACATCTAAATCACATCTTCCATCCCGGCTAAAAGCACTCCCCAAGTATACAATTTCATTTCCCCCTCTAGACATTCCTATATTTTTTCCTGTTCTAGACATTTTTAATTTTGATTAAAAATTAAATAGTTTTTTCAGCATGTAATGTTAATGTTGATAAGTACCAAGATGAGATGTCAGATATACACATCATATACTGTGGGGCTCGCTCGTTTTATTATGATTTTAATTTTTTTGGAAAAAATATTGGTAAAAAGAAAAATAATAGTTAAGTATATACATTTAAGAAAAAATAAAAAACGAAATACTAAATACACATCTCATACCTTATCAGTTTTTGGTGACTTTTCACAAATTCCTGTATTGTAATGTTTGAGCGTTCTCTTTCAAGTTGTTCATTGAATGAATATTGATTCAGAAGTTTCCCTTAATTTGAGTACTGGGGAACATTAATCAAGTCTTCGGATAATAGTGCAAAATTAATGGTGGGAAATGCACATAAATTTATCATCAAATATTCTGAGGCCAGGTATACGTAAATTAGACGAACGCTGAAAATAAATTAACTTTAACATATTATTATTTATTACTAATTATTCAACCTTTCAGAAGATCGTTACTGTAAAAGATTTGTAGCTATTTATTTTAAATTAAGTATAAATTATGTACATAAACATTGTATTACATAATTTCCGTGTGGTGACTGAATAAGACAATGTCACTTCATTTTATTGCGTGAGATGTCTTAGAAGACGTCTGTACGAATTGTCATAAAATCTTAATACTTCCGATTGTTCCGATACCAACTGGCCACGGGCAGCATCATTAAGCTGGTCTGGTACTAAGATCGTCAATGCGTCAGCTATGTGCGACCATTACGGCAAATTATTCCAACAATATGCGAAGAATCCAGCTCTAGAATTTTACGGCGCGATAAAAAAGAGGTTCAATATATAAGTTGCAAGAAAGATGTAATGACTACAGATGCCAATCCTAACTGTACGTCGTGCATCTTGGTACTTAATAAACGAGGCTCTAGCAACTGATCATAACCGGTATATTAATAAAAAAAACTGACTGCATAGATGGTCTAGTGATCGTAAATAGTTTACCGTTCCATCGGATTATGAGAGCGAGGAAATAGAGAGTACACTTATGTTTGCGCATACACTTGGTCACTGTACTACTGTACGGTACTGTCCTACACTGTTGGCTATTCTTCACAATTTAGTATGTAGGCCATAATTATTTATTTGAAAACTACAAGCCAAATATCTCATAGATTGTGATAAAATTCTGAAGCAGTACGATTGTTTGGTACTCGCGCTTGCATGGTGAGCATGGGATGATTTTTCAAGTTATGTTAAAGTTAATCGTTTCATAGAGTTAGGAATTTATTCGTAGAGCAATTTGTAAAGATTGTGTTTATTTCCAACGAAATTCGAGGATGTGTACAATGCCTGTCATTTATCAAGTTTAATTTAATAAAATGACGCATTACAAAGGAATTACTATAGTTATAAGGAATACTATGATAATTACCGCAGGGAATAATCGCCCGCAAGCTGTTTCTATAATAATTAATCAAAACAATCGTTTCTGGTATATTATTTCCGTATTTTGAATCAGTGGTAATTGATGGCTTCGTAAGGGCCGCGGGTTCAATTCCCTTACGTCACAAGTATTTATATAGCCTATAAATTATTGTTTCAGGTTTAGATATTTGTCCTTGTGCAATTTATGTAATTAAACTCCCATCACGATACGGGAAAAATCCTAGTGTAGGGGTAACGTATTTTAAAGACAAAAAAAAAATTCAGTACAATTATAATGCATAAATCCATACTGAAAAAACAAACTATCCTTTCGTTTTTAGGTTGCGTTGTAACACAACAAGGAACCCTTTAAGTTTCGCTATGTCCATTCGTCCCCGGTATTGCTCAGACACCCTAAAAGCCACAAATCTGTTATTTAGGATAGTTATAGATATTGATAACGCCTAGAACACTGTGATACAAAATCTTAAAAACATTTTTATTTTGGGTACTTCCCATACAAGTAAATTGAGGATGATTTTATTTTTAACCGTCTATTCCATCATGTGGGGTATCGTTGACATCTTTTCGATTAAGGGGTTCGTTTGCGAAATATTTAGCTTTAAAGTGGTATTTTTCATTAGAGTCGTGACATATGACCTCCCCCTATGTCAACTAACCCGCTGCTTTTAGAAAAGTGAAAAGTATACACGATAGTAGTATACGAGTATATAATGAAGTTAAAAGAAAAACTATCACAGCTAAGTAGAATTAAGGAGTTAAAGAGTAATAGTCAACCAACTTGTAAAATGCACTTGGATTAGTAAAAATTTCGTTACAACTCCATAGAAAACTAAAACTAGCTGCATTAATAACTTTGTAATGTTATTGTAAACTGTTAAAAAAGAAAACGATTTACGAGCATTGCTACTATTAGCTTTATCTTTTAATTTGCGGGATAGTTAAGGTATTATTATCAAAATCGAAAAGTTTTTTTAATCTTTTTTGAATACCATTCCTATTTCTTTAATTTTTATTTACCACTCATATAACGCCAATTTGAAAATAAGTCCTTCAGTTACCATCTTCCTATTTGGCCCATTTTTAGTCGATATAGCAGTCAAACCGCGAATTTACTTATTATGCTCATTATCAATGAAGCTCATATTGTTGTTGTTGTTGTTATTATTCGCTCGAGAGAGCAGGCAAAGGAACTAAGCCATACAGCCTTGTCTTTTTTGAAGCTCATGTATTGTGAGGGGCAACTACGGAACCCTACCATTACAATGTACGTGGCCCGACACGCATTTTTTTATTCTTCAAAGTATTTGATAACCATATATTTAATATTTAGGTATGAAAGGCTAAAACACAGAAATACTAAAACATAGTTACCTGTGAACGTTTGAAATGCGTATATTGCAAGATATTTGACCCAGTCTTCAGAAGTATCAAAAGGATATACACTTTGAAACGGAAGTACCCGCTTGCAGTCCTGTTTTAACACAAATTTACGAACCAAAACGCTTACTAAAGGTGTTACCAAATGTAATGAAGCCGCTCCTATATTAACGTAGTAAAATACTAAAAAAAAACATTAAATTATTATGAATGGTGTAAAGAATTAGAGTCTATATAAAAATGGTAGTACATAATTTCATCTCAGCGTTTTAAAGCCATTTTAGCAAGAACTGGTCATAAAAATGCAGCAAATAGTGTAAAGACCGAGTGATGGCGGTGTTATTATATCCACTACCGTGAGTATTATAAGAGGCGACGGAAGAAAGCAAACCAGGAGATGGGCAATATAGTCTTCCCAATAACAACTATAAAATAAAAACTACAGTTGACAACCGTTGCAAACATGGCAAATATCCTTCCTATGTGGCAATCTATGAGGAGGCCTATATTCACCAGTGGACTTTTGATAGGTTGTATCGGTAAATAGGATATAGCTTTTCGAAGTATTTATGTTAGAGTATTTTTGCGTTGAAGTGAGAGCTAATATAACGATCTTTAAAATTTTTGACCGTTTATCTCTATGTCTATATTATACATTTATTTATTCTATTTATTGGAGTTGATCTAAGGTTAAATATTGAGGTTAAATCTTAACACTGTATATGTAAAGTAAAGCTCAAGATTATACAATATGTAACAAAAACCCTGTGGTTTCCGTTCATTGCGTTATCAGGATCAGTAATCAAACCTATAGAAATAACTTTTTTTTTGAAAACTCGACCTTATTTTTTTTAAATTTTATTAATTTTTTTTTAATTTTATGTGGTTTTATTACCTCTTACTGACACTAGCCGAAGTAAAGCGAGGTCTTTGACAATCCTCTTACTCCCCAGACAATGCAGAGGTAATAAAACAACATACAATTTGCATAGGATTATATTTTAAAAATAAAATAAATAAATATTGTTCGAGTGTTAAAAAAAAAGTTAATTCTATACTTTTGAATAATGATCCTGATAACGTACTTAACGGGAACCACAGGGGTTTTGTTACATATTGTATAATACACACACAAGACATATTTAGTTCTGAATAGAATTAGGGTGACAATCGAGCACACGAGTCTGATGGTAAGTGGGTGCTGTGGCCCATAAACATCTCCATCTATCCTCGATTACGTATCAAAATGTGGATGGGTTGTCACCACTGAGGACTAAGATGGAGTGCCTCGTTTACAGTAAAAAGTGTCTCCGGTTCTCTACACTCACCATACGAAAGACAGCAGCGTTAAGCTGCTACTTTACGCTGTTATTCTGTGAGAGTGTGGTCCTTCCGCGGTCGAGCCGACCCATTCGTGCTACAACTATATCATTAATATAGCTACAGCATGGCTCTACCACGTATAAAACATATCTGATTTTGAGAGTGTTCTATAATATGCTGTCTAATATTAGATGAAGGCCTTTGTTGGTAACAGTGTTAGGGTCAAAATAAAAAATGTACATGGAAAACAATCTGTCAGGTCATAATTTTAATTATTTTTTGAATAAACTTGAAATGATAATCGGATCTACAGTCCACTTCATGGAAAGCGGCTTCTACAGCCTATGGAAACAAACTATGCATAAAGGAGACTACAGACGCGTTGTCACTTCTGTGGACTCAGACGGGATGTTTTACGTTCAGTAATTATATTAGCTCTCTATACCCTTTAGGCGGGAACACAGCAGTGAGTGCAATCATTCTTAGCGGTAAAAATAAAAAAGAACGGAGGGAAAGAGGGTGGTACGCAATCAGACGTATACCTAGATAGATAATGTAGTAGAGAGTCTAGAAAGATGAGACAGATATAAAACTCTAGACCTGGACCAGTAAGCACTTAGTCTTAGTCCTCAGAGGTGACAAAGCACTGTCTTTCTTTGTTTATAATTGGTTGTGGATGTTTATGGGTGTCAGTATCTACTTAGACTTATTACTTATTACATGAAATTATGTTCTTTCGTATTTTTGACAAATTTAATAGGTGCCATAGCCATTTCAATAACTCCCTGACCCTACCAGACATTTTTAGCCATGGATAAATCGAATACAACTAATTTTACCTACCGCAATTAGCTGCACCTAGGTTTAACTAGTTGTAAGAGGCTAAACCTACATTGTTTATGATCGACGTGATATAATTTTAATTCAATATGAAACTTGTATTAAAAACTGCAAAGCATTATTTTTAAGTTGAAATTGACTTACTTTTCAGAAATAGGTTAAGTTTTTTCATTAATTGTTTCTTCCGCTCGATTTGCTTACTATTTAAATTAAATGTTCTCCAGCTTTTGCCTAAGTCATTCACTAAAGTAGAAATATCTTTTCTTTTTATTAATATAATGATTATTTTAATTACAGCTGGAAAACAAAATAAGTATTCATTATATTTAACTGTTAAATATTGAAATACATGACAAAAGTTAAATAAATCATACCCGTAACAAAACTAAGATACACAGGGATCATGTAAGCGAATTCGGTGACGTCGATTTCCTCACTGAACATATTAATCATGTATATTGACATGCAAGTAATGTAGGCCACCGTAAAAGGAACTAAGTATAAAAAACTTCCAATATCTCTTTAGAAAGGACACATTGTCATCAAAAAAGGTTAAATTAAATTTATCTAACATTTTGAAACCCACTAAAAGTGGTTGAACAAATTCAGGATGGAAATTAGATAAGTATTTCATTTTATTTGTAAACTAAGCCCAATTTGATAACTTTTTTAAAACTATACTAAATTAATCTTGATTAAAAAAAATTGTTAAATGAAAATTTTGAGCTATAGTGAAGTGGATGAAACTTTAGGGATCCCTTGAAATAATTAAGAAACCGCAACTACACACTTAACAGCTAACTAAATCTAAATTTGAATTTTATGGGGTTTTTAATTGTATAAGTAAAATCTGTTCTTTTAATAAAAATTTTAACTGCACCTAGTTATTTAGTTGTCATTGAAGTAATTACTTAATTAAAGTAGACGTGTTATAATTTTTTGTAATGAAGGTTGCTATATATCCTTTTACCTAATATTACTGCAGCTTTAAACACAATTGTACCCTTATATAGACTGAAAATACCTACTAAATTAGCTTTATAATTTAATGCATGTAATATTTTATTCTATGTGAAGTATTCGCGCAAATATAGGAAATTATTACACCTGCTTAAGTCTAGAATTTTATTGTCTATTATTTTAATGCAATGTTTTAGTTTCATACATTTAAATTACTAGGAATCATTGTTTATCAAACCTTTGATGTTTTATGCAAAATACTGCATCTTATGAAATATTCATGAAGGTTTTTAAGGAAGATGTATTAAATAAAATCCTTTCAATTAATAAGTGGCTATGGGTGTAGTATTTGGTGACTGTTTTTTTTTATATCTACATAGTACAAAGTCTCTTCCCGCCGTCTATACGCTTAAATCTTTTAAGCTACGCAACGGATGATGATGCAGTTTTTATCATATTTTATATGATATAAGATCACTTCACTTGTCTCTATACATGTATGTTCCCTCGGTCTTAGAGCCTTGTAGAATATTTAGAGACGATGGCACGAGACCCAACGGTATGACATTGGTCTCTTGGGAGAGAGGTAAAGCCCTAGTGTGGGATGCTACTTGCGTAGACACTTTGGCGGCCTCTCATCTCAGGGGTATCTCGTTTAGAGCCGGGGTGGCATCAGAGGCAGCTGAACTAAGTAAGTAGCGCAAATATGAGTCTCTGTGAGATGACTACATATATGTGCCATTTGCTGTAGAGACTATCGGTCCATGAAGTCCATGTGCGGTGAAGTTCCTAAAGGAACTCCATTCGCGGCTGATTGTTACTGCTGGTGATTAGAGGGCTGGTTATTTTCTCGCCCATATTCTAAGTATAGCGATTCAGCGGGGAAACGCAGCCAGCAAGCATTCTTGGCACGATATCGCGGGGAGTAGGACTGTATGATAATTACGTTACTAGTTTACTGTATATAATAAAAAAATAGTTTTTATAAATAATAAATTGACGAATATCATCACGTCGTCCAATAAAGCAACCAACCTAAAAATTAAAAGTTGTACTTAAAAGTTTGATCATATATTCGTCTCATTTGTAGAGATTGGTCCTAGGGGGTCATGCGCGCTAAAATTTCTAAAGGAACTAAATTCCGCGACTGTTAGTCGCACCTGGAAACAAGAGGACTGTTTATTTTCTCACCAGAAGGCCGAATTCGGTTAGAAAAAAATCACCATTTTGTTCTTAGCACTATAGCATGGGAAGTACGATTGTACAATATTTATTATTCTTAGTTAAAATATTCAAGCATAAATTTTACACGTGTGCACATTTTGTTTGTTAGTTGGCTGGCAGAGACTGCTTTTAGCATTGGATAGTCGCTTGGTATACTGAAACATTAAATTTTATTTCAAAGATATAAATAAGTACCGCATCAGCCAACACCTGCATAATAATTACAGTATAATTTCCATTAAAAAAATTAGAAAGAATTAGTAGAAATTTTTTACTTGAAACTACACAGAAATTGTCTAAGTAACATTTAAATTTCGGTAATTAAATACTTTTGACTACTCTTTTGCCAAAAAAGGTTCTCGAGTGGCAGCCTCGTATCGGTAGGCGAAGTGTAGGGCGACCCCCACTGGATGGTGATGCCCTGGTAAGACATGCAGGAAGTCGATGGATGCAGGTGGTTTAGGACCGTGCTTTGTGATATCCCTTGGGGGAGGCCTATGTTCAGCAGTGGACATGTGAAAGGCATTAATGATGATGATGACCCCTTCGCCAATTGTACAACTGCATTCATTTGTAACATTTCACCGGATTTTCTTGATTTCCCTAACTTCATAAAAAGTTTTGCAACTTCCAACTATCCAGTTTACAGAATTTAGCGGACTTTACAATTTTAAATGTCGCCTTTAGAAATAGTTTAAGCATTTTATAAGATGTACTAATGTTCATTTGTAGTAGTATATATTAGCACTTTATTTTTATTTACATAACATTCAAATATTTACAATATTTATTTAAATAAACTAAAACTAAAAACATTAATTATCATGCAGTTTTACTTCCCGCAGTACAGTGCCAAGAACGCTCGCTGCGTTTCCCCGCTGAATGGTCAGAAGATGAGTCGTGTGGAAGCGAAACGCGTGTCGTATTGTCGTCAGTGGTGTGTCTTTCCTAGTGTAGTGGTGTTGGGAGTAGTGGTGCTGGGATTAGTGGTGACGGTGATAGTGCACGCAATCGAGCGGATGTACGGGAAGTAATTTTTTACCAACTTAAATTTGTATATGCTTTAAAATGAATATAATATTTTTTTTTTATATTTTCATTCGATCGGAAATAGCATTGCTATCCGTTGCTATCCGTTAGCCGTGGACAATAAATATATAAGAATGTATTACAAGCGTATTGAAATACTTTTGTCACATTATACGTGACTGTTAGCTTACTTTGAAGTCTTCGTGTTGTATGTTTTTATATAAAAAAGGTGTGGTTTTATAATCTTTTTTTATAGAATAAGGGTGACAAACGAGCACACAGTCCACCTGATGGTAAGTGGTTGCTGCGGCCCATAGACATCTACATCTATCTTCTATTACAAATCAAAATGCAGATGCGTTTTCACCCCTGAGGACTAAGATGGAATGCCTCATTTCCAGTAAAAAGGGCCTCTAGCCACCTGCACTCACCAAGCGAAACGCAGAGGTAAATCTCTACTTCACGCTGGTCTTCTGTGAGGTTGTGGTACCACCTCGGTTCAAGCCGGCCTATCCGTGCGACAGCAAAAGCCGCCGCGTGGCTCTACCACTGTTAAATTTTATAATATCAGTTATTTTTATTGGAATGAAGGTTCTTTATCGTACGGTACGAATTTGACGGATGGTTGTCGGAGTGGTCCCACTGTTGTGCACGGACCTTCGCCCATTTCTGAAAATATCCGCCACTCTGTGACACAGTGAGCATTGGTGGGCTTCATATGTGTTCGAAATATTTTTTTATCAGACAAGCAAATGGTAATCGGCACTTAAAATTGCATTTAAAAATTTCATTGGCGCCGGAGGGGATCAAAACCGGCTTGCTCGTATACCTAATTATAAATGTACAGTTTCCACAAGCTAACACGGCTTTTTACAAATAACAATTTTATTCTTGAAAATATTATCTTTATATATAAAAATTACGTGTGACATTGTTTGTCCGCGATGAACTCCTAAACTACTGAACTGATTACAGTCAACTTGTTGGTCAATGTGCAGTTTGGTCCAACTTGAGAGATAGGATAGTTTTTATCCTGATAAGTAACCCTTAATATTTTTATTTCGAATTTAAGGATTTTTTCATTGGTCAAAGGTTCATCGGAAAGGGCTGAACAACGTCTGCCTGGTCAACTAGTATATATATATATATATATATATATATATATATATATATATATATATATATATATATATATATATAATACCACTAAGAAAGACACACCACCCATATATATATTTATATGTGGGTGTGTGTGTCTTAGTGTAGGGTGACTCCCCAGTAAATTGAGGGATGACTTGGTAAGACATGCAGGAAGGAAGACAAAGAGAACATTTATGGTCTTTGCTAAAGACCGTGTTTTATGACATTCCTTGGGGGAGGCCTATGTTCAACATTGTACTTGTAAAGGGATGTAATGAAAACATATATTACTTCAATTATAATAGTACCTACATAACATAGTACCTACTACAGGCGTGGCAGCTCAGGGCGTAAGTGTTCAAACCCCGCCAGTGCCAATAAAATTGTTAATTGCAATTTTAAGTTCCGGTGTGCCACGGGTAGTGCGGTGTAGGAAAAAATCGTAATGAAGGAAAATTACAAGCCAAGGTTCGAAATGCCGTGTAGTGGCGGTCAAGAATATCCACTACCCCATATCCTACCGTGGGTGTCGTAAAAGGCGACAAAAGGAAACAGGCAGGAGATGGGCAGCAGCATCTTTCTGATAATAGCCAAAATTACAATAAAAAACTGCGGTTGCCAACCCGCTCGCCAAGCGTGGCAACTATGGCAAATACCCCCCAATGAATAAAGCAACAAACAGACGGCCCCCAGTCCCCGGGCGGCCCCACTATTTCTGGCTACGGTGGCGACCATGGTAACGGCGGGGCAGGGGGTGCTAAGAATCTCCGGTGGAGGTTCGGTTGCCACCTTAGACGACTCGACCTGGCAACGTACAACGCACGCACCCTGAGGACTGACGAGAAGATCGTGGAGCTGGAAGAAGAGATAAACAAGTTACGCTGGCATATTATAGGATTATCCGAAGTCCGAAGAGAGGGGGAGGACATGGTAATCCTCGAATCCGGCAACTTGCTCTATCACCGGGAGGGCGACCATCTGTCCCAAGGAGGTGTCGGATTTATCGTCCACAAGTCTCTCGTTAACAACGTTGTAAAGATCGGGAGTGTGTCGACGAGGGATGCGTACCTTATACTCAGAATCACCAGACGGTATTCGCTAAAGGTCATACAGGTTTACGCACCAATCTTGGCACACCCCGATGAGGAGGTGGAGGAAATGTATGAGGATATCTCTAGAGCCATGCATTCCTCCAAAACCCAATATACGGTGTTAATGGGAAACTTCAATGCAAAACTAGGCACAAGAGAGAACGGTGAGCTGAAAGTAGGGAAATTTGGAATAGGGCAACGTAACCCAAGGGGCCAGCAGCTGGCCGACTTCATGGAGAAAGAGGGACTCTTAATGATGAACTCTTTATTCCAGAAGCGGCCCCACAGGAAGTGGACCTGGTCGAGCCCCGAAGGTTCGACAAAAAATGAGATTGACTTCATTATGACGACCAGACGACAACTGTTCAGTGATGTCTCCGTAATCGCGAGGGTGAAAACTGGTAGCGATCACCGAATAGTTAGAGGCAAGCTGAACCTAAACGTTAAGTTGGAGAGGTCTCGTCTAATGAAGTCAACGCTCCGTCCCCCTTCCCTTGTGCTCTGTTCCAAAGTCCCGAAACCTTTCAGGTCGAGTTACAAAACCGTTTTAGTGCTAAGAAGACTGCAATGAAGTGGACGATATGAATGACAAGCTCGTGGAAGCTGTCCATGTGGTTGGAGCTAAGTTCTGCAAGACCCGCCGCAGACGAACACAAAAACTCTCCGATTCACACACTCTTAATCTCATGACAGATCTCCAAATGCATGTGGCGGGACTTACGCAACTTTAAAACAGCTCGTATTGAAAAAGCGATCGAGGGGAACCAAGGCTCCAAAGTCTTTGCCAGAGATCTAACTGCCAGTAAGAGCCAACTGTCAAAGCTGACAGAATGTGGCAGCATCGTTTCTGGGACACCTGAGATTTTGAGTGAGATTGAGAGGTTCTATGGGCAGCTGTACACGTCATCATTGGAGCCACACGCAAGTGTGAGTAACGATCCAAGAGCGAGTGTCATCCGACACTATTCCGAAGATATCCCGGACGTCAGTCCAAGCGAGATTAGAATGGCTCTCCAGCACCTTAAAAACGGTAAGGCCCCAGGCGAGGATGGAATTACAGAGAAGCTTCTGAAAGCGGGTGGAAGACCGGTACTTGAAGTCCTACAGAAGCTCTTTAATTCCGTCCTCTGGCATTACACCGGAGGCGTGGAGCAGAACTGCGGTGGTTTTGTTCTTCAAGAAAGGTGACAACGCCCACTTGAAAAACTACAGACCGATTTCCCTTCTGAGCCGCGTCTACGTGCTGTTTTCGAGAGTCATTACGAATCGTCTCGCGCGCAGACTTGACGACTTCCAGCCTCCCGAACAAGCCGGTTTCCGAAAAGGCTTTAGCACCATAGACCACATACATACCCTTCGGCAAATTGTACAGAAGTCCGAAGAGTATAATTTCCCACTATGTCTAGCGTATGTGGACTATGATAAAGCCTTTGAATCCGTCGAAATTTGGGCGGTGCCAAGTTGACTGTTGGTATATCGAAGTGCTGAAGTGTTTGTACAGTAGAGCTACGATGGCTATCCGAGTACAGAACCAGAGTACGAAACCTATCCAATTGCAGAGAGGTGTAAGACAGGGTGACGTCATATCCCCGAAACTCTTCACCGCTGCATTGGAAGACGTTTTCAAGCTTCAGGACTGGAAGGATATGGTATCAACATCAATGACGAGTATATCACCCACCTTCGATTTGCCGACGGTATAGTCCTTATGGCAGAATCGCTGGAGGACCTAAGCATTATGCTCAGTGACCTCAATAGTGTCTCCCAACGGATAGGTCTTAAGATGAACATGGGCAAAACAAAGATTATGTTAAATGTCCATGTCACACCTATGCCTGTAGTTGTTGGGAGCACTAAGCTCGAAGTTTTTTTTTTATAGTATAAGGGTGACAAACGAGCACACCGTCCACCTGATGGTAAGTGGTTGCTGCGGCCTATAGACATCTACATCTATCCTCTATTACAAATTAAAATGCAGGTGCGTTTTCACCTGTGAGGACTAAGATGGAATGCCTCATTTCCAGTAAAAAAGGCCTCCGGCCACCTGCACTCACCAAGCGAAACGCAGAGGTAAACCTCTACTTCACGCTCGTATTCTGTGAGGTCGTGGTACCACCCCGATTCGGAGCCGGCCCATCCGTGCGACAGCAAAAGCCGCCACGTGGCTCTACCACTGTTAAAAAGTTGTTGACGAGTATGTTTACCTGGGACAAATAGTCTGACTAGGTAAGTCCAACTTCAACCGAGAGGTCAATCGACGGATTCAACTTGGCTGGGCAGCGTTCGGGAAGCTACGACACATCTTCTCGTCAGACATACCTCAAAACCTTAAAACGAAATTTTACAACCAGTGCGTGCCAGTGATGACTTACGGAACTGAGACGTGGTCATTCACAGCTGGCCGTATGAGGAAGCTCAAGGTCGCTCAGCGAGCTATGGAGAGGGCTTTGCTCGGAGTTTCTTTGCGTGATAAACTTAGAAATGAGGATATCCGCAGGAGAACTAGAGTAACCGATATAGCCCAACGGATTAGTAAGCTGATGTGGCAGTGGGACGGCCATATAGCTCGAAGAACCGACAACCGATGGGGAAGAAAGGTTCTCGAGTGGCAGCCTCGTTCCGGTAGGCGAAGTGTAGGGCGACCCCCCACGAGATGGAGTGACGACCTGGTAAGGCATGCAGGAAGTCGATGGATGCAGATGGCTCAGGACCGTGCTTTGTGGCATTCCTTGGGAGAGGCCTATGTTCAGCAGTGGACTTATGAAAGGCTGTAATGATGATGATGATGACGTTCTAAATGTGGCAGATTTAACAAGACACATGTTTTCTGCTAACATGTATTGAGGCAGCGCGGCTAAAACTTCTGTATTCCGAAACTTCAAAAACTAAGAAAAAGCCTGAACCTAGCAGTAGGACATATGAAATGTAATGTATCTTTGCAAGATGGTGATGCCGCTACCGCGGGGATCTTTTACTTTTTCGACCTTATCTAACAGACTTTTATACCGTTTAATGATAAGAAAAATGTAAACTGTCCTAATTTAGTTTTAGATTAAATAGCAAGTCGGTTCTTATTTAAGTATTTGAGTTGTTGGTAACGATTACGATAAATCACCCTAGACGAGTCAAGGCAAGGAGTCAGAATACGTCTAAAAAAGGATTGTAGATAAAATTTGAAATTTATAAGGATTTATCCCGTACTTTCTTCGAAATATTTTATCCGATGCTTCTCTTTAGATAAGTAACATAGAAATGGATATTTTGCCGTATCATTTTCTAAACGAGCCATATTTCAAAATATATTATGAAGCAGGCAAAACTTAAAAATATCGTTCGGTATTTTATTAATGAAGCGTATTTTACTATATTTTTGTTTTATTTATTAATGATTTTGTTTGCAGAAATTACTTTTTGGTGCTCTGTGAAGGATAAGTGTCAAAAAGGTTTAAATTTGAATCAAACCTAGAAGTGCTACCCAGCAGCTCAATAGATAAATCAACGTCCCCATGTCACCACTGCCATCCGACCGGAGATACTTAGCTATACTTAGCTACACATGTAGTGTAAGGCCGGGGCGGGTCACTAGTATACATAATAGTTTTCTACGATTCAGTTTACTTCTGTTCAGTAAAAAAGCACATGGACTTGAGATTAAAATAATTACAGTTTTTATTCCTAAACCGCACCTAATATTTTATTGTTACTAATATTATAAATGAATGGAATTCTACTACATACTTATTCAGGCAGCATGTAAGCATAATATAATGCATGGCTCTAGAGATATCCTCAAAACTACCTCCACCTCCTCACCGGGATGTGCCGAAGTAGATGCGTAAATGTGTATGAATTGAATTCAACGAAAACCGTTTGGTGATTAGTATAAGATTTAGTATAAGGTACACAACCCTCGCCGTTATAATCCCAATCCTTACAACGTTGTTAACGAGAGACTTGTGGAAGATAAAACCGACACCTTATTGGGACAGATTGTCGCACTCCAGGTGATAGAACAAGTTGCCGTGTTAGAGGATTACCGTCACCTCCCTCTCTCTTCTGACCTCAGATGATCCTGTAATATCCCAGCGCAACTTGTCTATTTCTTCTTCCAGCTCCTGCGTCAGACCTGATGATACGTGCGTTATATATTGCTAAGTTGAGTCATCTGAGGTGGTAACAGAACCTCCACCGGAGATTTTTGTCACCCCCTGCCCCGCCGTTACTATGGTAGCCGCCACCGTAGCCAGGAATAGCGGGGCGTCGAGAACTGGGGGCCGTATCTTTATAACTCTCGCCATGGTGGTATATTGCCATAGTTGCCACGCTTAGCGAGCGGTTTGGCAACCTTAGCTTTTTTATTGTTATTTTGCTGTTATCAGAAAGATGCTGCTGCCGATCTTCTGCCTCAGTTTCCCTCTGTCGCCTCTTACGACACCCACGGGAAGATATGGGGTAGTGGGTATTCTTACCCGCTACTATACGGTTCTAAAAAGATCGTATTATCTCTGTTATGCATGGCATAAAATATTGTCTATAAAGATTAAGGAAAATTCTCTATACAATGGGGGAGCCCCATGTTCAGCTGTGGACGGGCCGATGAAAAACAAGAAGTCCTAATTTTGAACAATGTTAGTAGTATAAGATAAACTTTATTAAGTTAGTTTTATGGGAGAATTAGTTATAATATATAGTTATAATAAAGTTAAAATAAAGAAATGCAGAATCTTCATGAAACAGGAGCGTTGGTTACTCACGTTTCACTCGATTAATCCAGAAGGATTTTTCTATTCGATATATTATGTAGATCCATAATATGTATGTTTGTCAGTTCTATTGTCGTGAAAGTTTTTCGGATTATAATTGACCTCTTTCTTACTATAACACAAAACAGCAGGGTAACGTAGCTGTTTAATTGGGTGTACTATAAAATAACTATTACTAAGATCTTCTCTCGGCTGTACGTACGTGTTTACTTTCATCACTTTTAGTATAATAGCTAAAAGAATACGTAGAGATACGCTGAAGGTACTCGTATATTATCGTTATAACACGAATGGGTCAGCTCGACCGGGGTTGGACTAGCTCTCGTAGAATACAGCGTAAAATAGCAGTTTAATTCTGCTGTGTTTGGTATGGTGAGTGTAGAGAAACGGAGACCCTTTTTTACAGGAAACCAGCCACTCCATCTTAGCCCTCAGGGGTAACAACGCATCTGCACTTTGATTCTTAATCTATTATTATACCAAAACTCTAACCAAAAGATTTCTGTACATTGAATATGTTTTTGAAATTTGAATCGGGGTATATTATATGACCGATACAGATGTCAAAACTGTCAAAGTTGTCTGTCTGTCTGTCTGAACATGCATCACGCAAAAACCTGTGAACCGATTTGAATGAGATTTTCATTTTCCTGCTACATAGAGATCGAATTGATGGAATAATTATAATTCATCACGCATCTCTCATAGGAATTGGACAGTTGGTATATATATCCCTTGAAGCTAATAAAATAGATTGAATTTTTTTAGTTTTTATATTAATCCTATCCGTTATTATCTAAATATCATATTTTTTATTTTAGTCAACTAATTACTTTAATTTTATCTAGATGGTGCTATAGGTATTTAAGGGAAGAAATGGTTTTATTATTCGCGAGTTTTGATATATGACACATCTGTAATATATGGTGCTTTCAACGCAATGTAATCAGTAGACCAGTAAAAGTAATTTTCTTACTTTTATCTGACAAAGACGATACAAAAAAAACGGGTTGTTTCTTGCTCCTCATGTTTATATTACTCTCAGGGTCTTAGGCAATATAGCTCATATACCAATTTTAACTTTCTTAGGATATATTAACTGTAAATACGTTCTGATATAGAGTTTAGTTAATAGCGCCTATTAATATCTGTTAAAAATGCAAACAGATTAAAGAGTTCAATCAAAAAGTAAAGTAACAGCTTATATATAGTACACGGCTGAATATATGTGTAGAAAGGGTAATTGAGTATAGTACAGAGACTAATTTTGTAGTTAGGAATAATAATTAATTCGTTTACACGAATTAATTATCCAACGAGTCGAGGATAAACTAGTAACGGAATACGACAAGCGTACCGTTCCATGTCAGAGCCAAGACTGTCCTAACGGCGGCCGCGCCGTCCGTTTTATACAAGCAAAACGAGCGCCACTGCAGGTGCAATGGTGCAGGTGTGCGGAACACGTGTTATTTACAAGAATTCTATCTAACTGCACCGACGGCTACCGCGCAGCACGTGCAATGGTGCTGGTCCCGACACGGCCATACTGACATGCGTGCGTCCTCGCACGCGCTCCATCACAATTTTAGTTATCTGTAGAAAAAAAGCATCGTTCGACTATCCTGACATAACAGCGTCTGGTCCGGTCTATATTGACCCTTCAGACTTGGGTGACAATCAGTTTTGTTCCGGCAGTAAGCCCCACAAACTTAATCAACTTTATGCGAGATCGGAATGATTAGTCTGTAGCTTTTTCTATTTTCTCTTTTTTTTTTTAAGTACTGTTTTCGCTAGTCCGGAATCACTATTCCCTATAGCCATATCATTGGACCGGCACAAAGCCCTGCAATGAAAGTAAGAACCGCTTTTTTTTCTTACTCTCTTTTTTTCAATTCAGTATAGAAAAGTTACAGACCAACCACACCTCAAACATGTCCCTGTCACAATCACACAAAAGTGTATCGTGAGGGACGTAGTGACATGATAACACCTAAGTATGTAAACCAACATCAACACGACATCCCAGTGCAGCACAGACCAGCCTCCATGCAACTCCATCTTCCTTTTCTGTACTAGAATAATTAGTTCGGAGTGTTGCAACGTCTCTAGTATTTTCTAGATGCACGGACACGGCTACCTCTGTCTGTCGCACGTCCTCGTGCGGTTGACAGTGAACAGCATACAGTCTTTTAGTTATCACCACCTGCTAACAGATATTAACTCTTGTTAAATATTACAACGGTCGACCATCCCAGACTTCATTTAAGTCATGAATGCGCCGATATGGCTACCTCCAGACAAACGCACTCCAGCTTTCAGTTCTGCTGCGTTCATGCCACATTCGCGCCAGCGAGCCGTCGCGGCATACTAGTGCTAGCGAATTGTAGCACTGCTTTACAAAATTAAAAATTAAAAGAAATTGAGACAAATGTATTGCGAACCATGGAATTCCGAGCTTCCAAAGTTCATCACATATTCTCTTAAGAAACGGCAACTGTATGACATTTGAAAACATTGCAAAAACGGAAACTATGTGTAGAGACGGATACCACCACATATTTCAAAGGGAAGGGGGCAACTGCGCAAAATGTACGAAAGCCGACCAAGCCTCAAACGTTCATTTACAGCACCAAAGGACCATGTGTTCGGCGGCCGCTTGAATTGCCTTGCCGTAAGATCAGCCGATAAGTTACAGACTGTAGCGGTATAGGCTCAATCTTACCAGCGCTCGGCCGTACCTGACCATGTTCGATTAGCCGTCACAACATCTTCCTCATTGATCATTGTTGTAGAGACTTCTACGAATCCATCGACATCAAACCCCTATATTGTAGACTACACAATATTCGGAGCGAACTACAACACTTATCAACACATTGGAACACAAAAATGTCACTTATTATTTTTAATTCATAGCATGTTTACTTGAACAGTGGTAGAACCATGCGGCAGCTTTTGCTGTCGCACGGATGGGCCGGCTCGGACCGGGGTAGTACCACGACCTCACAGAATACCAGCGTGAAGTAGAGGTTTACCTCTGCGTTTCGCTCGGTGAGTGCAGGTGGCCGGAGGCCCTTTTTACTGGAAATGAGGCATTCCATCTTGGTCCTCACGGGTGACAACGCATCTGCATTTTGATTCGCAAACGAGGATAGATGTAGATGTCTATGGGCCGCAGCAACCACTTACCATCAGGTGAACTGTGTGCTTGTTTGTCACCCTTAGCCTATATATATATATATATAAAAAAATGTTAAAGTTAATCCTCATTTTGGTACATCCCTTAAGCGTTTTGAACTTCAAAATATAGCAAATGATAACCATGTTTCTCGTGAACTATCAAATTACAACAAAACTTGAATAAGTTAATAACAAAGCCTCCAACATCTCTTTCGACATTTGTTACCATTTAGGTACGTCAAGAAATAATGAAAATACTTGCGGGTACTTTTAATATAAATCGAACAAATTAAAAAAAATATTGGCTTAAATGATTTCACTTTATCTTTTCTCTACACTTTAATGATAAGACAATATCGTAAGTAGCATAGCAAATTTCATTACGGTATTTAACATAAAAACAGATTTATCAATGCGGAATGCATTACAGTCTTCCACAAATGTAATAATCCTCATACTATTCGAAGAATAAATGTGGGCAAAAATGGGGACTTTATCCTACTTCTGATGTAGAAAGGGTAATTGAGTATAGTACAGAGACTAATTTTGTAGTTAGGAATAATAATTAATTCGTTTACACGAATTAATTATCCAACGAGTCGAGGATAAACTAGTAACGGAATACGACAAGCGTACCGTTCCATGTCAGAGCCAAGACTGTCCTAACGGCGGCCGCGCCGTCCGTTTTATACAAGCAAAACGAGCGCCACTGCAGGTGCAATGGTGCAGGTGTGCGGAACACGTGTTATTTACAAGAATTCTATCTAACTGCACCGACGGCTACCGCGCAGCACGTGCAATGGTGCTGGTCCCGACATATGCATTCTTACATTGTTGAGACGTTTTTCTTGGAGCGGGGAAGAATCCATTGCGATGCCTTTGACGTGCTGTCCTGACGTATTTGTTCAAATTTCCTTCTTTTTTTGTTTTTACTTAATTTTAACATTTCGATTTAGTAATAAAGTGCATGTTATTTATTTGTAATATTATTTGCTAAGGAAATTTTTTAAAAATATAGAAAATCCTTACTTTATAACAGACTTTTTTTATTTCGTTCAAAAATAGAGTTTGCAGCTTAGAATACTAACCGACAGCATAGCGGTTTTATAGGCTCTGAGCTACAATGTGATAAACCAGGGCTAATACATGAATGCCATCATCGACTTAATGAGGTATGTAAATACAACAATGTTACTTTACAATGGATCAAGGGTCACAGTGGATCCAGGGGCAACGACAGCGCAAATTGAACGAACTGGCCTGGGATGACCTCCATAGGACCGGAGCTAATCATACCGATTCCTTTTGGGAAAATTCATTCACTGACCGAAGTTTTTATAACATTAAATAAACCACATATCAGGAGAGCAACAAGTGCTATTAAAGGACACGGCTTTCTTTTTTACCCCCATAATAGAGTGTAGTGTTATACTACTTACATTTCATTGTACACTAATTCTTCATTCTGTTTTGATATTCTGCATTCATGTTTTGCATCACTTTATACTCTTTTTTTCATTCTGTTTTTGATTTTCTGCATTTATATTTTGCATCACCTTTATTTCTATAGGATCCTGTAACGTTTTTACACAATAACATATCATTTTACTTCGTATTTTCACACTATTTATCACTTTTAAAATAGCTGTCAATGAAGTTTTACCTTTTATGGTCTTTTATTGAATTCTCTGTAACTCTACAATTTCAGGCTTCATGCACGCAGCCGTGCATAAGTTTTTCCTATGTGAATCATATCTCAATTCATACTTAAATGTAATAATTTCTTAATAAAAGTCCAAAAACCAAAAATTGGTTTTTATGACAGCTACTATTTATACCGTTGTCATGGCAATTTTTATTCAAATTCGTTACCGATATAATGTTTTATCTCGATATTTTCACATAAATACTCTTTTGCTCTAGGTCATTTACAATAAATTTCCTTTTAATTTAAATAATTTTTCCGTTCTCTCTAGAAAGATATAAAAGCCGAACCTTCGGTGAAGAAATGGAGTCTTGCTTCAGTTCTCGTATCGGAAGCATCTTCTAAAGGCCTTATCCCGGGGCCGCTCAGCCCCGGGATCCTGCAAGTCTCTATCCTGCCTGAAGCCACTGGACTCTACGATCCGTTGCTCTGCCTGAAGTCGCCGGATCCTACAAAACGTTGCTCTGCCTGAAGTCGCCGAGATCCCACAAGTCTCTACTCTACCTGGAGTCGCCGGAACCTACAAACCTCTGTTCCGCCCGAAATCACCGGAACCTACAAACCTGTCCCGCCTGCAGTCACCGGATCCTGCAGGCCACTGCGCTGTCTGAAGTCGCTGAGGATCCTGCAAGCTCCTGTCTGGGCTGAAGTCGCCGATCCTGCAATCGCCGCATTCACCTGAGGTCGTCGCCTAGAGACGCCCACGCCTACCCACCTACGCCGTGCGTGCTCGTTCCAGGCGCTGAGAGCACGCTTGGGATCTTCGGACTCAGCTACGACATAAATCTTTTTTTATTACCTTTTTTTTAAAAAATAATTTGTAAATCACATCATCCATCCTCACATTCATACTCCATTTTTGATATATAAAATTGTAAATATTTTCGAATCCTAAATATATTATTTGTCTTGGTCTATTTGGTTGTTTTGCTGATCGTAGGTTAGGTTTTCCTTCTCTTTTAATTGTCGCTTCACGACAGTTTGGCGCCCAACGTAAAAGTCCTCTTTCTCTCTTAATTCTTCACCTTTACTGCGCCTTGTCTAGTTCCTTTTGATTTAATTGCTTTCCCTTTTGTTCTTAACTTACTATTCATCATTCATTTACACATCCTTTTCATATCTTCAAAATTCTAAAACAAAACTTCTTCTAGTTTTTCAACTTATTTGGATTATATTTAGGCCTACAAATAACACTTCATTTACATTCATCACTCTAAGTTACATTCATCACTATAATATTTTTTATTCTAGATAACTTAGAGGTACGATTTTTAATAATATTTTTATTTCTTAAACTTAACTTTACACGTAATTATAACAATGAAAAGGGTTATTAAGTACGAATTCCTTAACAAGGCCGAACTTGAATACGAAGTGAAGATTAGATGTGAGGAACCAGCTAATACTGTTTTGCTTCTAAAAAAACAAGTTTTACGTTTAGTTGCGAATTCTCACCCTGAAGATATTCTGACTTCTCCAATTCCGATCGAGGATGACTTGTCTCAAATTGATTCTACATTGACCTATCTGGACTGTAAAATTAAAAAATTTTTACAAGGTGAAACCAAATATTTACGACTAATAGAAACTTTTATTAACCATGTTTTTTACAGATTAGAGCGAATAGATACTGACTTATATCCAGACTTTAAAGCTAATTTCGAGACTTTGAAGATGAAATATGACGCTATGGCTAAACAATTCCAATCCTTGACTCCACCTTCAACTGAAAATGACGTTCCATCACTTGACCCTCCTGTTGACCCGACTGTTACGGTTGACCCGACTGTCACGGAACTCCCTCTTGTTTCTCAAACTTCTATTCAGGTCCATACCCCGTATCCTCCACCACCACCTCAATCTTTTTCTCCATCCAACGTCTTCAAAGATCTGAAAAGACACACCTTCAATGGTAAAAGCTGTCCAAGATCCTTTCTTCAAAAACTGGAAGAATACTGTATAGCTCGTGGCTTGTCCAAAGACTTGTTGATTTCACAAGCGTTTGAAATTTTCACTGACAATGCTCTTCATTGGTTCAGATTTAAATATAATCAGAATCCAAACTTAACGTGGAACGAACTTTCTTCATTATTAATCAAAGACTTTGGTGGTTTTGATTATGATCACAAACTTTTAGAAGCGATTAGGAATCGAACTCAAGGTCGAGATGAACCTATTGTCATCTATATTTCCATCATGTCTGGAATGTTTTCTCGTCTTTCGAAGAAACTTTCTGAAACAGAACAATTGGAGATTATTTTGAGGAATATTCGCCCATGTTATTCTGTCTTCGTAGCTCTAAAAGACATTGACTCTATCGACTCTCTTTTGGCTACTTGCCAAAACTATGAAAAATTCCTAGACAGAGACAAACAATTTAAAGAACCAAATGTACAACAAAGTCCTCTTATTTCTGAATTCAACTACAAGCATTCCACTTCAAGTTCAGTTGACTCTTCAAATTCTTCTAATAACTCAAGACCTTCTCCTCCCCTCATGAATAAATTCACTTCATCCTACAAATACCCTTCTAGGCAAGTTAATAGTTTCTCTCAAACCAAAGCTCCTCAAGAAAGCTCCTTTTGTGTTCGCTGTCGTAAACAAGGTCATTCTTTAAACACCTGTACTCAACCACGATTCGTGATTTGTTTCAAATGTGGTCTTAAAGGTTTTAAAACTGCAGATTGCCCTACTTGTTCTCCCAAACCTAATACTAGTTCAAAAAACTAACTACTGACTTGAAAAGTAACTTAAACTTTGATAACGACGATTGGACTAATTGGATTAAAACAATTCAAAACTTCTTTTCTTGTTACAAAATCTCTTCTACACTCTACTCCAAGGAACAAGATCTTAATCGTCCATTCGTTAATGTCAAAATTTATAACTTAACTTTATCTGGTTTACTAGATTCTGGCAGTTCAGTAACTATTCTGGGTAATAATTCTCATTTGGAAATTCTTAAACTGGGCTGCAAACTTTTCAAGTCAGATCTTATTACTGTCTCTACTGCTAATAATCAAAAAATTAATGCCTTGGGTTATTTTGACTTACCTGTTCATTTTAATAATCAAACTCATTTAATTAAAGCTTATGTTTTCCCTGAAATATTTCCTTCGCTAATATTAGGTATTGACTTTTGGAGAAAATTTAATCTTTTACCTAGTGTTTTATCTTCTCTTAACTTTACAGAATCTAAATGTTCTGCTATCGAAACTAAAGATACTAAAGTTTTACCTTATGAGCACTTAACTCCTAACCAAAAGAACATCGCTAACGACATCATCCAACGCTTCAAAACAATTTCTTTTGAGGAAAAAGGTATCCTGGGAAGCACACATTTAATCACCCACAAGATTGATACTGGTGATTCTCTTCCAATCAAACAAAGATGTTATAGACTGTCTCCTGAAAAACAAAAGGCGTTAATTAATGAAGTTGACAAGATGCTGGGATGGAAGGTCATTGAACAATGCGAAAGTCCTTGGTTATCTCCAGTTGTCATCACTCCGAAGAAGAATGGTGAATGGCGTTTCTGTGTTGACAGCAGGAAGCTTAACTCAATTACACGTCGTGATGCTTATAATTTGCCACTAATAAGCGAAATTTTGGACAACCTGAAGAATGCCAAATACTTATCAAGCATTGACATTGCAAAAGCATTTTGGGAAATTCCCTTGAATCCTGCGGATAAAGATAAAACTGCCTTTTATGTACCTGGAAGAGGTATGTTTAGATTTAAAGTAATGCCTTTTGGCCTCACCAACTCACCTGCAACTCTACAAAGATTAATGGATATGCTGTTTACTCCTGAATTTGAGAACAAGGTATTTTGCTATCTGGACGACATTGTTATTAATAGTGAGACTTTTGATGAACACATATCGCTTCTCATGAAAGTTCATGAAAAACTATCATATGCCAATCTAACTATTAACTTTGAGAAGAGTCAATTCTTCAAGAAAGAACTGAAATACCTTGGTTTTCTTGTGGACGAGTATGGTTTACGTGCAGATCCAGATAAAATAAAAGCTATTTTAGAATATCCTGTACCTACTTGCAGAAAAGAAGTACGAAGATTCATAGGCACCTGCAGCTGGTTCAGAAGATTCATTCCAAACTTTAGCACTATTGCCTCTCCACTCAACCAACTAACCTGTTCCGGGAAGAACGCTCCTAAATTTTTATGGAATTCACAAGCTGCAGCTGCTTTCCAGAAACTTAAAGAAGCCTTGGTAACTGCTCCTGTCCTTGCTTGCCCTAACTTCGAACTACCCTTCTCTGTACATTGTGATGCATCAAATTATGGCATAGGAGCAATGCTTACCCAACAACAAGATGATAAAGAAGTCGTGATTGCTTACATGAGTAAAGCACTAAATAAAAATCAACGGAACTACTCAACTACTGAAAGAGAAACATTGGCTGTAATAACTGCATTAGAACATTGGCGATGTTACCTAGACAATGGTAAAGAATTTACAATATATACTGATCATGCTGCGCTTAAATGGTTTCAGAATTTATCAAACCCATCAGGAAGACTTGCTCGCTGGACTTTACGCTTATCATGCTTTAACTTTGTCATAAAACATAAAAAAGGAAAGGATAACGTTGTTCCAGATTTATTATCAAGACATAAAAATCAAGAACGTCCTAATACACGAGAAACTTCACCTCAAGGCGTACATCCCATTACGATTGAAGAACCACCTGATCGTAGACTTGAACACTACAACAAAATTTTTCTCGGATGTTCCAACAATCCAGACGCATATCCCAACTACACTATCAGGGATAACAAACTTTACCGCTGTATCCATTCTCCCGATCGTCTAAACGATGACTTTATTTGGAAAGAAGTTCCACTACCTCAAGATAGACAGGCACTTATTGAAGCTAACCATGGTTCCCCTTCAGAACTCCATCTTGGTATCTTCAAAACATTCAAGAAAATATCATTAAAATACTATTGGCCTGGTATGTTTAAGGACATTGCTGAATTAATCTCGACTTGTGAAACCTGCTTAACCTACAAACACCCTAATCATTCTCCCTATGGTCTTATGGGTAAACCCAAACTTTGCTCCAGACCTTTTCAAACTATATCCTTAGATCTTATGGGTCCATTGCCAATGACTCGAAGACGAAATCAGTATATTCTAGTGATTAACTGCAATTTTACTAAATATACTATGATTTTTCCCCTTAAACGTGCTACTTCAGCTAATATTATTAATGTTTTGGAAAATTCAGTTTTTCTAGTTCATGGCATTCCTCAAATTATTATAATGGACAACGCTGTTCAATTTCAGTCGCGAGAATTCCACTCATTTTTAAATTCTTATAATGTTCCTTGTATTTTTCACACAGCTTTATATTGTCCTCAGGTTAATCCTAGGGAGAAGTTTAATAGCACAATTATTACAGCTCTAGCATCTCTAGTAGGAGACGATCACAGATCCTGGGACAACCATCTTGCTAAGATTCAGTACGCAATGAACAGCGCTACAAATGTAGCTACTGGTTTTACTCCAAATTTTTTAGTCTTTGGTAGGGAACCAATACCTTGTGGTTCCTTCTATACTCCAACTCAGAACCTCGAGGAATTGGTATTTATGCCTCGTGATATTTACGCGTCTAATGCTGGTCTCCTCTCATCTATATTTCACAAAGTTCAAACTAAACTTCACATAGCTCACGCTAAAAATAGCGCTCGCTATGATCTTCGTCGGTCTTTTAAAGAATTCAATGTGAGAGACACTGTTTGGCGTAAAAACCATGTTTTAAGCGATGCCGGCGCATACTTTAATGCTAAACTTGCCCCTAAGTTCATCAAGTGCAAAGTGATAGCTAAACTGTCACCACTAGTCTATGTGCTTGAAGACCCTAATGGAGTTAGAGGCAAGTGGCACATTAAAGATGTAAAATCATAAATTTTCTTAACTTTTATTTACTATTAATTTGTATATATGTATAAATATCACCATCATTTTCACCTTATTATTTTAATTTCTTCTAATTTGTTTGTTTGATGATCCAGTGTTCTTCAACACATCTTGCTTTAGGACCTCGAACTTTCGTTGGTTAATCGTCACTTTTTATTTTTATTTCAGACACATCTCGTTGGTGATGTTGCTGATCTCTGGCTTTGAGCCCTACCGCTCTGGCCGTTCTTAATCTTTACTTAAGTCATAGCGACTAAAGCTTACTTGAGGTATTTCTTTATCTTTATCTTCACTTGGGAGCGGCTCACTACTCCCTTAATTTTCTTTACCTTTATCTTCACCTGGGAGCAGCTGACTACTCCCTTAATTTTTTATCTTCACTTAGGAGCGGTTGACAACTCCTTAAATAAGCCTGAATGTCCTTTCGAAAACACACTTCTAAGAGTGGTGTTTCTTCGACTAATTTTTTTTTCCACACAGGAGCGGTTGACTACTCCTTAAATAAGCCTTAATGTCGTTTTGAAAACACACTTTTAGAGTGGTAGTCATTGAATGTGAACTCCACCCTTACCTGAATGCAGATGATGAATGTAAGAGATAGTATATCTGATTTTGACTGGTGATGTCTGTTTCTGCAAAGCTGTGTTTTTATGGTTTATTTTAGAATGTATATATCAAAATTTTTGCTGAGTCAAAAATTTTCCAGGGTCGGGGGGAAAATGTAGTGTTATACTACTTACATTTCATTGTACACTAATTCTTCATTCTGTTTTGATATTCTGCATTCATGTTTTGCATCACTTTATACTCTTTTTTTCATTCTGTTTTTGATTTTCTGCATTTATATTTTGCATCACCTTTATTTCTATAGGATCCTGTAACGTTTTTACACAATAACATATCATTTTACTTCGTATTTTCACACTATTTATCACTTTTAAAATAGCTGTCAATGAAGTTTTACCTTTTATGGTCTTTTATTGAATTCTCTGTAACTCTACAATTTCAGGCTTCATGCACGCAGCCGTGCATAAGTTTTTCCTATGTGAATCATATCTCAATTCATACTTATATGTAATAATTTCTTAATAAAAGTCCAAAAACCAAAAATTGGTTTTTATGACAGCTACTATTTATACCGTTGTCATGGCAATTTTTATTCAAATTCGTTACCGATATAATGTTTTATCTCGATATTTTCACATAAATACTCTTTTGCTCTAGGTCATTTACAATAAATTTCCTTTTAATTTAAATAATTTTTCCGTTCTCTCTAGAAAGATATAAAAGCCGAACAATCGGTGAAGAAATGGAGTCTTGCTTCAGTTCTCGTATCGGAAGCATCTTCTAAAGGCCTTATCCCGGGGCCGCTCAGCCCCGGGATCCTGCAAGCCTCTATCCTGCCTGAAGCCACTGGACTCTACGATCCGTTGCTCTGCCTGAAGTCGCCGGATCCTACAAAACGTTGCTCTGCCTGAAGTCGCCGAGATCCCACAAGTCTCTACTCTACCTGGAGTCGCCGGAACCTACAAACCTCTGTTCCGCCCGAAATCACCGGAACCTACAAACCTGTCCCGCCTGCAGTCACCGGATCCTGCAGGCCACTGCGCTGTCTGAAGTCGCTGAGGATCCTGCAAGCTCCTGTCTGGGCTGAAGTCGCCGATCCTGCAATCGCCGCATTCACCTGAGGTCGTCGCCTAGAGACGCCCACGCCTACCCACCTACGCCGTGCGTGCTCGTTCCAGGCGCTGAGAGCACGCTTGGGATCTTCGGACTCAGCTACGACATAAATCTTTTTTTATTACCTTTTTTTAAAAATAATTTGTAAATCACATCATCCATCCTCACATTCATACTCCATTTTTGATATATAAAATTGTAAATATTTTCGAATCCTAAATATATTATTTGTCTTGGTCTATTTGGTTGTTTTGCTGATCGTAGGTTAGGTTTTCCTTCTCTTTTAATTGTCGCTTCACGACAAGAGTTTTATCCTGTATCGTGGAGGCAGTTTATATTCATGATGAATTATGTACATGAGACCAGGAAAACTTATTTTCAAGCCATACCGCAGCCATCAGTAGTGCAAGTCATTGCGCCACGGAGCCATCATACATCTCTATTAACAAACATTTATTTACCGTATGTGATACAAACAGTCGGCCCCTTTGCAGGGCATGTAATGAAGAAAAAGTAAACGGTGGCCCACGTGTTGCTGGCATGTTCAGAAGTTGTCGTGTACAGGGCTAAACATCTCGACACGCCGATATCACTCCTCGAAGTTTTTAACAACATCAAAGGATTGCTGAGCTTCTTCGAGGAGATTTCATGCCCACAGGCAAAATACGGGCTTGGACGTGGTGTCGAAAATTAAGAAGTTTTGAGAAAATTCTAAAATATTTTCCCTTCTAGACGTGTAGAAGCGGCACAAGTAAATCCACTAGCCTATATCATGCTGTGGATAACCTAAGAGGAGACATAGGAAAACGAAAGAAGAGATGTACAGTTATATCTTCCTGATAAGATCTCAACATTTTAAAACTACGGTTGCCAACCCGCCTTTGAAGCTTGGCAACTATGGCAAATGGGATGTATTGTATGTATGGGGTGCTTGAGGCAATCTATGGGGAAGGCTATCTATGGAATAATTTACCAGTGGACTTCAGATAGGTTGTAATGATAATACTGATGAATGAATATGGCTTACAAATTAAAAAAAAATTAAAAATTGTGTTATATCAAAATACAATACTACTGTAATATTATTTTAGTGTTAATTAACCTACAATTTCTTGTTAATAACAAAATTTAAACATTAGGACGTTTGAGTAATGAACTAAGCGACAAAGAAAATCAATCATTTTCAGTGACCATGTTGGTACAACAAACTATAAATAATTCAGTTACAATTTCTGCTGGGACGCAATACGGAGATAGCTTAGTATGGAAAAAATTATTTAAGAAATTCAGATTTGTATTTTTAGGTATGATTGACACTTAACGTTTAAAAAGTAAGAGATTATTTATGCAAAAATAAAAAAAATAAAAAATCTGACACCGACAACTACTTTTGAATCATTTAAACCTACAGCATGAATTAATTGTCGCGACCAAATAAAGACGATGCTCTCATAGGTTAAAATAGTAATAATTTTGTCTTTTCTCTTGGTTGGTGAGTGTAGAGAACCAGAGATCATTTTTATTCGGAACAAGGTTATATCTTAGTCCTTAGGGGTGACGATACCATGAATTTTGATTCTGAATTTTGAAGCGTCTATGGGCCGCAACATTTACTTACCATGTGGATTGCGTGTTTGTTTATCAGTCCTACACTAACAATCCGCCACGGCTTCCCATGGTTGATATCTGTATCTGTACAAAAAAGCCACCTACCGGGTTCAATTGTGAATCTAAACCATTCTCTATCAATTTTATCTAATTAATTTAATCACACACAAAATTTTATCAAAATCGGTCCAGCAGTTTAGGAGAAGTCCTAATTTTGAACTCCGTTAGTGGTATAAGATAAAATTTATTAAGTAAGTTTTAGTGGAGAATTACTTATAATACCTATATATAGTTATAATAAAGCTAAAATAAACAAATGCCGAATCTTTATGAAACAAGAGCGTTGGTTACTCACGTTTCACTCGATTGACCCAGAACGATTTTTCTATTCGATATAATAATATGTAGATCCATAATATGTATGTTTATCAGTTCTATTGTCGTCAAAGTTTTTCGGATTATAATTGACCTCTTTCTTACCATAACATAAAACAGCAGGGTTACGTAGCAGTTTAATTGGGTATACTATAAAATAACTTTTACTAAGATCTCGCCGCCGTCGCCGAATCATTACTAAAACAAAATGTAAATGCATGTACAAAGAATTTTACATTTCATAAAGTATCATCAAAAGATATTGTAAAATATTTTAAAACTATTGATGTTAAGAAAACTGCGGATCTGTGGGGGATATCCGTTAAAGTTATTGCGTCTATAATAGATACAATCGCGCCTCATTTAGCTATTATTTTTAATACTAGTATCGAATCTGGTGTGTTTCCTGATTTAATGAAGTATAGTAAAGTAATACCTTTATTTAAATCTGGTATTACATTAGACCCCGCCAATTTTAGACCTATTTCGGTACTACAAACGCTTAGTAAGATTTTTGAAAAAAAATATTCTTGATCAAATGTTAAATTTCTTTAATATAAATAATTTACTTCATAAAAATCAATCTGGTTTCACAAGGGGTCGCTCGACAACAGCTGCCGGTGTTGAGATGATTAAATATATATTTAATGCATGGGAGAATTCACAGGATGTTTTGGGTATATTTTGTGACCTATACAAAGCCTTCGATTGTGTTCGCAAAGTAATTTTTTACCAACTTTTATATAATGAACTTCCGCAAAGTAACGCCTGATTCTATTAATTATATACAAATTAAGTAGGTTCTAACTATGCTTATTTATTTTAAACTGATTAATAACTAGTTCGGGTTTTATTGTTTAACTAAGTTTAAAAAAGTTTTTTTTTACATTTACTTTACTATTATTATACTACTATTACTATACTATTACCATACTATTTAATTGCTTGAATTTTACTTAATTCTATGAAGAGACGCCATAACGTAAATAAGTTTTTGATTTGTCATTTCAAGTTAGCCATGTTCACAGAACACTATTATTCCCACGAGGCTATGCACAGATCGCAGTCTCGTAAACTCACTTCGCCATATCATTTCGAGGGTGTCGTAAGAGGCGATAGAGGGTAGGAGATGGGTAGCATTATCTTTATGATAACAACTCCAAGTAATAAAAATTGAGCTTGCCAAACCGCCTGCGAAGCGTGGTAACCTTGAAAAACGTAGAAACCTAGAAAACGTATGAGGGGGCGGCCTATGTTCAGCAGTGGACTTTTGATAGTCTGTAATGAATGAATGAATGGGAATTCAAAATCATGAAAATCGTTTCTAATATGTTGCCTATGAAACCACATGTATGTTGAACTTCTTCTTTGAACCGATGCTTCTTCTTCTTTGTAATTTCTTTATCAACTGCTGGTAACACACCTCTTCAACAATGCGTCTACTAGACTAGACTACACTTGAAAATGATACCCAGTAAACGTAAAAAACATTAATAAGTTCTAATAAGTTAAAAATAGCAATTAATCGATTAAAAAAAATATTAATAAGTTCAACAATCATTTATCTTTCTAAAAATGTAATTTTTATATAATTTAAATGTATAATATGCTTGCTAGATACGATTTAATGCGATAAAACGTTGGAATCTTAATTTTTAGATTTCCTTACCTCAAAAGGAAAAAACGGAACCCTTAAAGGATTACTTTGTTGTCCGTCTGTCAAGACCCTTTTTCTAAAAACGCGTGGATGTATCAAGCTGAAATTTATTTCAAATACTCAAGGCTACTGTCCCTTGAAGCTGTGAAAAAATCAAACTTCTCAGCCAACGCAATCAAAAGATACAGCCATTTATGCCGCAAATTTTCGACATTCGCAAGGGAATCAAAACCTACAGGATACTTCCCGTGAACTCAGAATCTTAAAATTTGGTAGCTACGGATTTGTTCGAAACTCTCGCTGGGCGAGTCCGACTCGCACTTGGCAGGTTTTTTAGGCGATAGTACAACACACTTAGTGCTTTCGCTTAAGGCATGCAATACTATAAACCATGATATAATATAAGGAACGCTAATGTGTCCGATAAGATTATACAGTTGAAACTTGAAGGATGTACCTTTTATTTACCATCAAGTATTATTCCAACATTTATATCCATAATCGTCATTATCAGCCATTAAGCGTAGCCGTGATGGACATAAGTCTCGTTATTTTACTTTCTCTTTATCAACGGAATTGTATTAAAATGTAATTAATAATTTGATTACTATAAAGAAAACAATAAATAGATAAAAATAGAGTGATAAAAGGGTTGACTCTTTTCTCGCTCTAAGCCTAAATATAGCCATTCAGCGGGGAAACGCAGCGAGCATTCATGGCAAAATTTCTCCTGATTTTCTTAGTTTCCCTAACTTCATAAAAAGTTTTGCAACTTCCAACTATCTAGTTTATAGAATTAAACGGACTTTAATATTTTAATTGTCGCTTACCTTTAGAGTTTTTCATTTCCACGAAATGTTTAAAGAATTTTATAAGATGTACTAATGTTCATTTGTAGTAATATATTTACAATATTTATTTAAATAAAATAAAACTAAAAAAATAACCCTGCGGTATCGTGCCAACAACGCTGGCTGCGTTTCCCCGCTGAAGAGCTATATTTAGCTTTTGAGCGAGAAAAGAACCAGCCCTCTTATCACCAGCAGCAACGACCAGCCGCGGATGGAGTTCTTTTAGGAACTTCACTGCACGTGGACCGCACGAACCGAGTCTCTACAGCAAATGGCACAAAAATGTAGTCATCTCTCAGAGACTCATATTTGCGCCACTTACCCAGTTCAGCTGCCTCTGATGCCGCCCCGGCTCTAAACGAGGTACCCCTGAAATGAGAGGCCGCCAGAGTGTCTACGCAAGTAGCATCCCACACTAGTGCTTTACCTCTCTGCCAAGGGACCAATGTCATACCGTCGGGTCTCCTTCATCTTCTCTAAATATTCCACAAGGCTCTAAAACCGAGGCAACATTTATAGAGACAAGAACCCTTCGGATGACATCGTTCAAAGAACTGTGTCGTGAAAACCTACCATCGCCTTTCTTACATGAAAATCCGTGGAGCCCAACCTTGCCGACGCTGCTACCACAGGGGCACTGATAGGGTTGACAAATCGCCGCTTCTAGTCGGATTCCTACGGCAATGCGTAAGCTTTCCCCATCAAGTAACGTGCCGAGATTACTTGATGGAAAAATGATGGTAAAGCGTGTAACCAGTGACTAGATTCCTTAGTCGCTAACAGCTAGAATGCCTTATCTTGGTCACTATGAAAATTATGAAACAAATCTTTCTGCACGTTCTGTACCAACGGAATATCCCACTGTTTTTGTTGGTTAACTACTAGTGAAACATTTTCGCCATACAGAGCGTTTACTATGTCTGCCCTGCCTCCGTAGCATAATTCAGTTCTATTTTATTATTTAAAATTATGTTACACAAATCACTGGCACTATGCACGGAAGCAAGGAAAGCAGGCAATGCAACGCTAGAAAGATTTCTCACACAAATGCTACCAAATTTTATAGGTAAAGTAGCGTCCAGCCTGTTGTATATAAAGTAAAATTTAGAAATTTTTCTGTACAGTAACTGGCTTTCCTACCGGAGCATCAGCTAACATAACAGGTCCACCACGTGGATCGGCGCACGCACTCTTAGATCAGTTCTAGGATGTCACACTGCTTAAATCTCGACCAGATACTTTAAGACTATTATCACTATCTTTTAAAATATCCGAACATTTCCAGAGTGGACTTGAGCGGAGTAAGTATGTAAATCGAGGTACAAGGAGACTATATTTTAAAATACGAGGGTGGATTGAAAAGTACTCGGCCTAACACAGATCCATTCAATTCTAAAAATCAAATCTACCCACATTATTTATTTCAGTTCAGACTAGTTCATTGTGTGAAGTTCGAAACGTGTGTGATAATTAGTTGTGATTTTATAAATTTATTAACAAAGTAATCGGACATAATTTCCGCGAATGGAGCAAATCGAGCAGCGTGCCGTCATTAAGTACCTCCATAAGAAGGGGCTATCATCAAAAGCCATCCATGATGACATGGTCAGTACATTAGGCGATTAGGTACTGTCATATTCATCCGTCAAAAATGGATAGCAGAATTTAAGCGTGGTAGAGAGAGTGTGAAAGATGAACCCCGCTCTGGAAGGCCTTCGGCGTCAACTACTGACGAAAATATTAATAAAGTACTTGATTTAATATTGGGAGACCGTAGATTAAAAATTAGAGAGATAGCCGAGATTATAGGCATCTCTTATGAACGAACTCAAAACATCATTGTCAACGAGTTGGGTTTCCACAAGGTGTCTGCGAGGTGGGTTCCGCGACTGCTTTCAGTTGAACAAAAAAGGACGCGATTGACTATTTCACGCGACTGTTTGGAGTTATTTGAAGCCGATGCAGATGATTTTTTGAATCGTTTTGTTACTATAGACGCAACATGGGTTCATTACTGTACACCGGAAACAAAACAACAATCAAAACAGTGGAGAAGATTCACCGCCCCCTAAAAAGGCTAAGTCGATTTTGACGGCAAATAAGGTGATGGCTTCAGTATTCTGGGACTCGAAAGGTGTGATTATGATTGATTATCTTGAAAGGGGTCAGACTATAAACTCTGATTACTACTGCACCTTACTACGTCGTTTACGAGAGGAAATAAAAGAAAAACGTCGAGGAATGCTCAGAAGAAAAGTCCTGTTTCATCAAGATAACGCCCGTGTTCACACGTCAGTACAGTCAATGGCTGAAATTCACAACTGTGGCTTTGAACTGTTACCGCATCCGCCGTATTCACCTGATCTGGCACCATCAGACTTCTTTCTCTTCCCTAACCTAAAAAAGCACTTGGGAGGTCAAAGATTTTCGACAAACGACGAGGTCAAAGCAGCTGTAGACGCATATTTTGACTCTAAGGAAGAATCATTTTTTTTCAACGGTCTAAATGCTTGGAAGGGGAGGTCGCAAAAGTGTATTGAACTTGATGGTGATTATGTAGAAAAATAAAAATATAACTGATTTAGTATGTGTTTAATTTCTTGGTTAGGCCGAGTACTTTTCAATCCACCCTCGTAGTGAGAGAAATGTGGGGGTTTAATTTATACAATTTATCAACGTGGGGTAAAAATCGATCAAATTTTGTTTTTAAAACAGGTTTAATATTATAGAAAAACGACGGGGCTCGTTGCAGATATAGTGATTCCGTAATGACAGTTTTTATTCCTGGAGAAATATGATTAAAATTTTGAATTAAAGTGTCTCTGTGAGAAGAAGATAAATTATTGGAAAAAAAAATTCACAATTATTGCTATTTGGTTCAAGACCAATATTTTTAAAATTTCGAAAAATGTAAGTAAGATCACTGAGGATGTCATCTGATTTACCTTCCAGTGTACCGCCGTCCGGGTACCAGACATTCAGCTTGGATTTGAAATTTGAAATAATGGGTTGAATTTCCAAACTGAAAAGTGCTGGGCCTAGTGGGTCACCCTGCTGAATACCGACAACAAAATCGATAACGTGGTTTTCGTAAAACAAGCTAGTATTTTGACTGACATTGCAAACGTGATGATGAATTTCGGGGGTATTGTTAGCCACTTCTTTAAGCAGTGTTATCCTATCGATAGCGTTAAACAGATTACTTAGGTCAACCTTCACAAGAACATCTGCATCAGAGTTTTTTAAAAATTTACACACTGAATGTACCGCTGCCTCACATACACCTCTAATACCAAAGCGTAATTGAGTAAGCTGAAATTTTGTCTTAAGTTTAGAGATTATATGCCTGCGAGCAAATTTTGAAGTTAAGCGTCGAAATGTGGAACCAATGGCAATAGGACGAATAGCGTTATCCTTTTTTTGAAGGCACATTATCTTGCCCCATATAAGAATGCAATGAAATTTGGACTAACTTTACCAGAAAGCATAAAGTTACATAATTTTCTAATGCCATTAAGAAGTACTCCGCCGGCGTCACTGTCAGAAGCGCTTACAAGATCTTAAAGATGTTGAGGCGAAATTCCGTTATTTATAACGAATTTATTTATTTTCGAATTCGAAACCACGGTATATATTTGAATTAGAGAAGTTGATGCTCTGATCATATAAAATAGTTTAATCTTTACAGGTAGCGCGAGGTATAGTGGAGAAGAAAAACAATTTATTTTTTTAAAAGAGCTTACAATGTAGGACTTTTTACTGCCTAGGAGTCCGCCCGGGTAACTACCATCCTCTTACCTATTTTTGCCACTAAGCAAAAGTGCACTGTTTTGTCCCGTTTGAAGGGCATAGAGAACCAATATTAACAGACAGTAAGGCATTTCATTTAAGTCCTCAGAAATGAAAACATATCTGTATGCTTTTTTGTTTGGAATTTATTGCATGTATCCATGGCTATTATTGGTATTAAGTGTAGTGTAATAGTTCAAAAATGTAGGCCATCCTACACAGAACTGAAGCACATAGGATGCAAATTATCTATATTTATCATCATCATGACCATTATAGCCTATTATACTGCTCATATAATATGTACTTTCATATTATAATATATCATAAAGTTAGATTATCTCTAGAGTTCACGTAGAACTGATGCTCCATAAACAAATTTATGGTAAAAAGGAGATGTTCCTTATAAAAAAAAATTATTCATATAATAATAATACGGTATGTATCATTGAGATTTTAAGTTAATATTTAAAAAATATATAAACTGACAATGAGTTGGCCATTGAGCAAGACCAAACAAGCGAAAAACCGACAACCGATGGGAAAGAAAGGTTTTCGAATGTCAACTTCGTACTGGTAAACAAAGTGTAGCGCGGGACCTCCCTAGACGGAGTAAAGATCTGGTAAAACATGCCGGAGGTGGATGAGTGCAGGTGGTTCAGGACCGTATTTTGTGAAATTCCGTGGGAAGGCTTATGTTCAGCAGTTGAAAATTGAAAGGTTTTATTGATGATAATGATAAAGTGTTAAAACGAAAACTTGGAATAAAAATACATTACGCAGTAGACATACACACACAAAAAACGGCACACACGTGCACGGCAGGACTGCATAAATTACCGTGGTATAAGCCTTCTCAGCGTCGTCAGTAAATTGTATGCGAAAGTGTTGATTGAAAGGGTTGTGAATGAAACAGACAAGAAAGTATGGGATGCACAAGCTGGATTTAGAAAGGGAATGGGATGTACGGATCAGGTCTTTTCCTTGCGGTGCATAGCCGAAAAGTGTTTGGCTAAAAACAAGAAAGTCTACTGCGCGTTCGTAGATCTAGAAAAGGCCTATGATAGAGTGGTGAAGAATGAATTGTGGTCAGCACTGTCCGTAAACGGTGTGAGCAGTATCCTCATACGAGCAATACAATCTCCTTATAGGGATTCTAGTGCTTGTGTAAGGATAAACGGGGCATACACTGAATGAATGATAAATGAAATTTTTAACAGTGGTAGAGCCACGCGGCAGCTTTTGCTGTCGCACGGATGGGCGGGCACTAACCAGGGTGGTACCACGACCTCGCAGAAAACCAGCGTGAAGTAGATGTTTACCTCTGCGTTTCGCTTGGTGAGTGCCGGTGGCCGGAGGCCTTTTTAACTGGAAATGAGGCATTCCATCTTAGTCCTCACGGGTGACAACGCATTTACATTTTGATTTGTAATAGAGGATAGATGTAGATGTCTATGGGCCGCAGCAACCACTTACCATCAGGTGGACTGTGTGCTCGTTTGTCACCCTTATCAAATAAAAAAATGGTTTAATATCAAAAAAGGTGTTAGACAGGGATATGAAGCGTCACCGAGGCTGTTTAATCTGTTCATGGACAATTTTTTGACAGATTTGAAAGAGAATGAAAGTGGGTTGAGAATGAATGAGTTACTCGTCAAATGTTTTCTCTATGCTGATGACCAAGTATTACTTGCGTCTTCGGCTGAGGAGTTGCAGGACATGGTAACTGCTATGAGTGGAGCTTTTTTAGAAAGGGAATGAAGATGAATGTAAGGAAGACGAAAGTGATGGTGTTTGAAAAAGATGAGGCAGTGACAGACTGCAACATCGTGATTGAATATGAAGAAATTGAACAGGTGAAAGAGTTTGTGTATCTGGGGTCAAAGTTTCCAAGAGATGGAAAGTGTGAGAGTGATATCGAAAGAAGAGTGAATGCAGGAAACATAGTGAATGGAGCTTTGCACTCCTTTATGAGCAGTCGGAAGGTGTCTAACAAGGCTCGTTTGGCTGTGCATGAGGGGGTGTTGGTTCCGACACTCATGTACGGAAGTGAAAGTTGGGTATGGCAGAAGAAACATGAAACCAGAATAAATGCAGTTGAGATAAGAGCATTAAGAAGTATGATAGGAGTTAAACTGAGTGACAGGATAAGAAATAGTGAGATAAGGAAAGGTTGTGGTCTGAAAGAAGATGTAGTGATAAAAATTGAGAAAGGTATGCTGAGATTGTTTGGACATGTCGAGAGAATGAATGAAGAACGATTGACGAAAAAAGTGTATAAGGCGAGTGTGAATGAAAGTGTCGGAAGGGGTAGACCTAGGCGGACATTTCTAGACCAAATCAGGGACGTCTTGAAAAAAGGCCAGGTTAAGAGTACCCTAAACCGTAGAGCATGTATGAAGGGAATAATGAAAGTGGACGAAGCGAAAAGAGTATGTAAGGATCGAAGCAAGTGGAAAGAAGTGGTCTCTGCCTACCCCTACGGGAAAGAGGCGTGATTATACAAAAAAATCACTACTAAAATACATCTAAAACGAGCGTCAATTATGCTAAAAATTTGTATTAAAGAAATGTAAATACGACTAGTTGGATCATTAGAAATTCATCTTAGTTGTTAGTAAATAATCATTATTGAAACAAAATTTCTTATCGGACGGTACGGGTTTGGCGGATGGGAGTTAGGCGACAAATAGTGTAAGATTTTTCGTCACTACCCCTTGTGTCATAGTTTTATTTTAAATGACATTCACAATTCATTTTAATAGACTCTAGTAATACATTTATTTGTATTTGTTAATCAATAATATCATACGTTTACCAATAATAAGGAACTTTGTTCCAACCGAGTGTTCACCGACACTCACACATGGAATCAAAAGTAGGCATTATAATATAGTGTACAAGGAAAAAAACAAACAAGTAATACTAGTTACTCGACTTTATATAGTAGTATAATTAACTCATAAAGGGATGAGATGATGAAAGGGTTTTAGGGCAAGGAAATGTCCGCCACGCTGCTTCGATGCGGGCTTGCGACCTTCACATGTCTTCGAATTTGTTTCTTATTTCTCAGATATGTAGTTTTCCTTACGAAGTTTCCCTTAACCGCCGAGCACGTGATAAATCAGCACTTAAAATTGAAATTAACTATTTAATTGGCACCGGCGGGGATCGAACCCAGGTTGCTACCACATACTGTGAAATTTGCAGCAAGCGCTTAGCGATTGAGCTACCACAGCTCTTAGTATTAGAGCAAAGTAAAGTGCTCTGTGGTTGCAGCGTAATGGACTCGATCACAAGACGATCAAATAAAATAAAATAATAAAATAAAAATCACCCAGTTCGTCCACGGATGACGTAAGCGGTGACTGTGGGATATATCAGATATGTTACTATAGAAACCGTTTCTTTCTACGATACCAAGCGTGACGATTAACCTTTAAGTACCGACGTGCATTTTTTGTAACGTTAGTACCGATGTGAGGTCTGACAGGCCGCGTATATTATGTAGTGTTTTTTAAAGAAAGTGGTGATTTATGTATATATTTTTTTATTATATATATCCGTCTTTGCATTATGATGAAAAGTAAAGGGTTTTAAGTAAAAATAAGTATAAAAAGGAATTAAACTTTATTAATTTTTTAAATATAAGACTACAATAAGTTTTGGCTTAAATTTTGGGGAAAAATCCGACTATTAGATATAAAAATTCAAAACACGAAGAATAATCTTCTCAGAATAACTGAAAATAGCATTTCCTACTTATGATTTATATAAATTTTATAAAAAAAAATAAAGTAGGAACATAAACCTTCTGGAAAAAAAATTACCACAGTCCAACTACACCTTAAAATCTAAACTCAGGCAAGGCACACTTGCATCGCGCACTGTAAAGAAACGTGTTATTTTGCACGAATAGCATCTATATATCGATTTTCTATTCAGTTTAGGTTGACATGAGAGACAAGTCTTTCGTATTTTGACTTCCTCAGCTTCATCTTCAGATGTCTCTGGCTTATCAGAACCAAGTACTCTTGCCAAACTCATCCTTAGTTCATGGGGTTCAGATCTCTTTGATTGCTATAAATCTATCGCAGAACTATTTATTTTACAACTTGAAGTCTCTAGTATATTCATAATTCACAATATCTGTAAAAATAACAGTTTACCTTAACAAAAAATAAAACCAAAAAAATTACGTTAGTACCGACGTGCGACCTGAGGGGGCGCGTCGGAATTTTAAATCGTAATTACTCACCAAATGCGCGTGCGACGTTACCACTTCTTGCTCCGACGTTAACTTGAGCACTTTCCTTGCAGCTACTTAAAAGCGGGGATCGGTATTACGCGGGGAAAGGGGTAAACTAGCAAATCAAGTGCCTGCCGGGGCCTCACAGGCCGCACGTCGGTACTTAAAGGTTAACGCAAATCTTTCCTATAGTAGAGGAGGTCTATGCTCAACTGTGGTGTTTCGTAGGCTGATAAAAAAAAACTTCAAGTAACAATTTTAAAACTACCGTTTCAAATTACTAGAGTGACATTGAAGCTCAACAAGCTGAATAAACGATAATAAGGCGTCACTGCGACTAGCTTCAAACAAGGTAAACCATGCGTTGTCAACCCCAAGAACTAATACAAAATATCTCACATTCTGTAATTATACTGTATTATGGTTTTTTGAATTTTAAAATTTCAACTCAGTTATTAAGAAAAATAGTCCAAGGATACTAGAAAGTATCCCGGATGAAAATATGTATACTTAATTCAAATTTCTCGGAAGTCAGTGGTTTCCCTCAACATTATATAAACGTAAAATTTTTTGGAGAGTTTTTTCGTACGTTGAATGTTAAAAAGTTTGCAGTATTCTCCGTAAAGTAATATTTTATTTGCGAATAAGCAGGTAACGGTACAATTCCATAATACTTGAGAGAAAATTTAGAAAAGAAAACTCGTACCAGGTTTTTAGAAAATATTTATAAGAATTGGATGTAAATAATATACTGTATGAAGAATAAGCATACGGCGTACCTATTTTTAATCTATTTCTTAGTAAACTTTTTGGAACGAAGTTCCTTATCGAACGATACGAATTTGGCGGATAGGGCCTAGGCGAGAAAAAGTGTAAGATTTTTCCGTCACGATTCCTTCTGACGTAGTGTAAGCGGCCTTGGCAGGTATAAGGAAGCAAAATGTAATAATATCCATCTCCCTCGCACTTTTTCTTATCTTGCCATGAAAGAAATATTATTTTATTTTAAATGACGCTTAATTTTAACAGACGCTAGTAATATTTTTGTATTCGTTAATCAATAATATAATACGTTTATCAATAATATTTTACTACGAAAGGAACTACGTTCCAACCGAGTTTCCACGACACTGACGAATGTTTTTTATTAAAAAAACAATTCATTAATATCTTAATTCAAATCATATGCAGCACACTTACGTGTGACAAATTAAAAAAAAAATCTGTAACGCCTTTCACCTTGGAGCGGTGAAAATAAATAAATTTGAAAAATATCCAGCCATAGACCATGCCATTTACTTTCCTCACGTATAATAACCCTTTGTTCTCGATGTAAGAAACACAATCTTTATAATCATATCCTCTTAAACAAGGAGCCATGTTAGCTCAGGCGCAAAGAGCTAAACAGTACGGGAAGAACCCGGGTTCAATCCCCGAATTATTTAGAAATTTAATTATAAGTGCTCAGCGGTGAAGGACAGTATTGTGAGGAAATATGTATGTCTGGGGAATATAACATTTTGAGGGTTTGTAAAGCATTCCAACATGTACTGGAAAAACAAGCCAAAACTAATTTCTCCATAATTGTCTCAGAAATAAAAAGGAGAACTGTGACCACTTTAACTTTAAATACGTTCCCTAGATTTAATTTCACTTAATAATTTATTGTTTTTTTTTGGTAATAAGTACATCGTGGTCGTATTTTTCAGTAACAATAAGTAATTGTAACTTTTGTCATGGGGGCTATGCCCGGGGTTTCTCTGCGTGATAAATTTAGAAATGAGGATGGCCGCAGTATAACCAGAGTAACCGACGTAGCCCAACGGATTAGTAAGCTGAAGTGGCAGTGGGCCGGCCATATAGTTCAAAGAACCGACAACCGATGGGGAAGAAAGTTTCTCGAGTGGTAGCCTCGTACCGGTAGGCAAAGTGTAGGGCGACCCCCACTAGATGGAGTGACGACCTGGTAAGACATGCAGGAAGTCGATGGATGCAGGTGGCTTAGGACCGTGCTTTGTGGCATTCCTTGGGGGAGGCCTATGTTCAGCAGTGGACTTATGAAAGGCTGTAATAATGATGATGAATACGTAATTAATTATTCAGATTAAGGCTAATGAATAGACTAGTGCAGTCTTATAGAATTAAAAACTGAAAAAAAACTACTTAATGCTGTATCAAATGGCCTCTTCTTAAATCATTTTAGATACTCTGCAAGATAATGGAGCGTATATTGAACGCGCACCTCATGGCATACCTAGAGCAAACTAATCTCCTTAGTGATCGCCAGTACGGGTTACGCCGCAATCGATCAACTGGGGACCTTCTAGCGTATGCCACTCACATATGGGGCGAAGCCTCGAGAACAGTGGTAAAGTACTTGCTGTTTCCCTAGATGTTTCGAAGTTCTTTGACAGGGCTTGCCACGCTAGTCTATTGGGCAAGCTTTCAACGTACGGCTTATCTCCTGGCCTGATTGTTCGGGTAAAGGACTTTCTGAGTAAATGATCTCTCATCTCATCCAATACTGTGGTGACTAACGCCGGTGTTCCTCAGGGGTCCGTTCTCTCCGCAACTCTCTTCCTGCATATAAATGATCTGCCTATTTCTATGAGTTTGCAGACGACAATACAGTTGTGGAGAGATACCAACCAAGTGCCCGGGCCACTCGGGATTAAATACAGTCAGAAAAAGAAGCTTTGGTTGAGCGTGTGAATCTTACACTACAGGCAGTCTCTGAATTGGGCGATGCCAATCTAGTGAGATTTAACGCCTCCAAAACACAAGCTCACCTTGGCTCCTACTTTCCGGAATGTATCATTGGATTACACTGGCCGCCTTCAGTTGTTAGGGAATTTTCTCTGAACCTCAACTATGGGCAATTCATAGAGTCCAGATCCAAAGCAGCTGCAAGAAACTTGGTGTTCTTGCGAGGGTGCGACTGTACTTAACGCCGAGGCAGCTTCTTACCTTATATAAAGAGCAAGTCTGGTCGTGTATGCAGTACTGCTGTCACATATGAGCTGGTGCTGCAAAATGCCTCATGGCAGCGTTCGACTTAGTGGAGAGACGTGGTAAGAGGCTTATTGGTGACCGTGATTTGGTTGAAACCAATCTTGTTAGTCTCGAGCACAGGCGCAGAGTAGCCAGCCTCTCGATATCCTATAGGATGCATTTCGGTCAGTGTGCGTAGGAATTACACACTTTAATTCCTCACTCTCCTTTCGATGGCTTTGCTTTCGAGTTTTGTTACGCTAATACAGTGCGATTTACCTTCTAGGGCTGCATCACCACTTACAATCATGTGGGATTGTGGTCAAGCACTGGCTTATAATAAGTAAAAAAATGATATTTGGTTTTGTAAAGCTAACATATAAAAAGCTCTTGGTAAATCCAATTGTGCATGCATTAACCCCATTAAAATTTTTGTATAACATGAATATACTTAATATTTTAAGTAGTTTAAATACACACAAGTTTTCACTAATGAAATTATAATTATACTTCCAATTATCTGATATCTTTATGTCAAACTTCAATTAAACAAAAAATTTGAAAATCCAAAAGTGCACGACTCACAATGCCCAATGATATTGAAAAAATTAAAAAAATCTAAATTTAAATTCTACTCGTCAATAAGTTCCAGTAGCAGTCAACGAAGTATACCTTGAAGTTAGTTCGTCAAGTCCGGAGATAAGGTCTATTCTATATATGTGTTATATTCCATAACTAACAAAACGAGGCACATCTAGTTGTCCTCGTCAAGAAGTTCCAGTAGCAGGCATCAAAGTACACTTTCAAGTCACTCTATCAAGTCCGTAGGTAAGGTCTCATCATAACTAACAACACGTGGCCAAAGTTGGCACATATAGTTCTCCTTGTCAAGGAGTTCTTGTAGTAGTCATCAAAGTACACTTTCAAGTCACTATCATGTCCGGAGGTAAGGTCTCATCATAACTAACAAAAAGAGCCCAAGCTTGGCTCATCTAGGTTTCTTCGTTCTTGTAGTAGTCATCAAAGTACACTTTCAAGTCACTATCATGTCCGGAGGTAAGGTCTCATCATAACTAACAAAAAGAGCCCAAGCTTGGCTCATCTATGTTTCTTCGTCGAGGAGTTCTAGTAGCAATCATCAAAGTACACTTTCAAGTCACTATATCAAGTCCGGAGGTAAGCTCTATTCATAACTTAAAAAACGAGCCCACACTCGGCACATTTAGTTCTTCTCGTCGAGGAGTTTCAGTAGCATTCATCAAAGTACACTTTGAGGTCACTCTATAAAATCCGGAGGTAAGTTCTCATCATAACTAACAAAACAAGCCCAAACTTGGCACATCTTGTTCTCCTTGTCGAGGAATTCCAGTAGCATCGACACACCTTCAGGTCTATAAAGTCCAACACATATAGGTATATAACTATATTTATATATAAATCCTGCGTACTTTTAGCGAAAAAAAATATTGTAATAAAAATCTGTGATTATAAAAATAATAATAATATCTTACCTTGGTCAAGTATTTTTAAATTTTGGAATATTTTGTATTTCTAAGGCGATCGATATTTTTCTGCACGAGCCGCTGTAACAAACGACCATTCGCGACGGCATTTGAGTCCGGAGTAAATAAAGTACTCTGTGGCTGTGGCTCGGAGTGCGACTGTGGCCTATTTAGTAAAATAAATTAATACAAAGCTCTCAAGCCACCGAAAATTTCACCATTTCTTAGCCGAAAAAAATTAATTATAACTAAACAAAACAAAATTATACTGCCATTTACATTCAATGGCTTCCCACATGATAGATGAAGAGTTTTGAAAATATATTGAGTTGAACAATTATTAATATTTTCGAAAGTTATCGTGTTTACGCCGCCATGCGGACTTGATAAATTCACATCACAAACCACTAAAACCCTTTTTTTATGTAAAAATAGGAATTAATCGATTTAAAAAAATATTAATAAGCTCAACAATCATTTATCTTTCATACAATGTGTTTGTTATATCATTAATATGTAGAATATAATTGCTAGATACGATTTCATGCGACGAAACGTTGGAATCTTAATTTTTAGACCCTAGCAGAACATATCTGCGCATGCAACATATTCGAATCAATCATTTAACCAAGTGAAAAGCTGCTCGTAAATCGTTTTTTATTGAAAAAAGTGACAAACGAGCACACAATCCACCTGTTGGTAAGTGGATGCTGTCGCCCATAAACATTTCTGTCTATTTTAAAAGTTCTACCTAAATCCATCCTCGGATTTATACGAGTATGTGACGCGCATTCAAATAGACAGCAATCAGACAGACAATGCTTTCAAATATTGTTGTTTTGGCATTCGTATTTTTTTTGGAGTTTATGGCCTGGTATTTAGACCTTTAGGCCAAGTTTTGAGTATTTTTATTCGGTTTATTATAATTTCCCCAAGCCTTGTCTTTATGTATTATTATCCTTCATAGTTTACTGCTTCACAATATTTTGATGCGTCACATTGTGCAGCCCTTGGGAGATTTTGACGGCAACTTGAGCCAGCAGGTAGCTGACAGTTGGCGATGGTATCTAAAGGCACCTATGCAAACGGCTTATCTTGAGAATCCATCACCATCAGAGCACTTGTTTCACCGTTTCCACTAATAGTTCACATGCGTAGACAGTTAATACATAAAATCGTACCACTTTTACATATCAAAATCAACTTCAAACTATTATTTAAACTATAATACATGAGCAGCGAACCGCCGCCGATCAAGTTCCCGCCAAAACTCCTGGCATTCGTATCGATAGTATTATTGTATATCACAATTAAAATATCGAAATAATATTCAGTGTGCAGAAATGGTACAGCCAATATTATTGATTGATATCTTAATAATAATTTTCTCGGCTGAGTGTATTGGCTATATATATATATATATATATATATATATATATATATATATATATATATATATATATATACAGGGTATTTTTGGAACGCTCCCGAAAACTAAGACAGGCGACAGCACCAAGTATACCTTTGATCATGGGTCACAAATAAATTCGATCCTGATGAAAAAAAAATCATCTTTTTACAACGTTTTATTAGCATTATTCACGCGCCATCATGTTAGTACAGTTAAATGAAACGATAATTTCATAAAAAATATCATGAAAATACTGAAACATTAAACCAGCAGTGGAATGACTGAATTTATATCAGCTGATTAAAGGTCAATGTACGCGCGAACGCAAATTCGCGCGGCCCACAACTAGCGGGCCGTACCACAAAACCTAATAATTTACAACATTTGTCTAAATACCTAACTTATCTACTTAACCTACTATTTTGCCACTGTGCTTGTCTCCACGTAGCTACTTTAACCCGAATTTACAGGTTAAATAAACCCAAATAACTGGTTCGATTCCCCGCTAATGAAAAAATACTTAAATGAAATGTAACCAAGGTTGGAGTCATGCGTTTTTATTCATCGTGTAGGTATGTTTATTATTCTCATGTATTCAGTTATGTACCTATTCATATTAGTCCAGTACCAAGTTATTTAAAAAAATAGTTATGAAACAGCTTACCGCTCTAAATCCTCCGTTGTCTTATGAGATGCAGCTCAAATTGTGCTCCATTCATTTCAAGGTAGATTTGGGTGCAGGCGGGGCATTATCGTGTGGTCTTCGACACTGTCCGTACGTAGTTTCTCGAAAGCATATACGATCTTTTGGTGTATTTCATCAGCACTATCACACTCACGATTAAAAACCCTTTCTTTCACATACCCCACTGAAAGAAGTCTAACGGGGTCAGATCTGGTGAGCGAGGTGGCCAAGCGTGTGGTCCTAGTCTGCCGATCCAGTGATCATCAAATAGCTCATTGAGGTGCTCACGGACGAACCTCACGACATCTGGAGGGGCACCATCATGCTGGAACCATGTGCGGCCATATTCAGCCAATGATAGGTCGTCTAAAATGTCAACCAACTGTTCATTTATAAAGTTTAGGTATCGCTGTCCGTTCAGTCGCTGTGGCAGAAACACTGGTCCCAGTATGCGATCCTTAAATAAACCTGCCCGTACGTTAACCGATAATCGGGTTTGGTACCCGGTTTGTCGAACAGCGTGCAGGTTCACCTCTGAATACACGTGTGTATTTCTTCGGTTCCACAGGCCGTTTCTGGTAAATGTCGACTCATCCGTCCAGATAATGTGCTCAATGGAACCAGGCACACGTTGTTGCTGGTATAATAACCAACGGCAGAAAACTCGTCGGTGGTCGTGATTGCCGGAACCAAAGCTTGCACTTTGTGCAATTTGTATGGGCGCATTCGATTACGCTTGAACACTTTGTGCACTGCACAGTATGACACACTTGTTCCATCCCGACGTCTTGACAATTTGTTTAGTGATACTTCGTGTACCTAGGTTCGGATACATGTTTGCCGTATTTACAATCACTATAAACGTACACGTTAAGCATTATTAAAACAAAAAACGTAACAACAAGATTAATACCAACACGTTATCACAAGTAAAAACAATTTAATAAATAAAACGACGACGAAACGCGACGCGCACGCGTGTACTAAATCAACACGGAACTGTTTCAAAAACTACGATTAATAACGAATCCCGACAAAATTGAAACCTACTGCGTCACAGCGTGATGCAACACGAGCCGGCCAGATTACAATTGTTTCGCACCGAGCTAGATACAGGTCGAGTGGGGGGAGTATGGTTACAGTCGCGTTCTAAAGTACTACATGGTATTGGGCTATTGTTTTATAATATTATAGTAAGTAATTAATTCTTTTATTGTAGAATCATAATAGGTGCTTTATCTATCTAGCTACTTAGATCTTTGGAAAAGGTTGGAATTAAAAATGGATAATGTTTATTTGAGCATTATTTGTTACTTCTATCGTAAAATATAAAGTAGTTTGTAACAAGAAAACTTAAGCTAAGGGTGGCACGCCGTCCATTATGTCGTCTTGGGTCACATGGAAGCCAGATGTTGATGGTGTGTTGGTGTTACTGGATGCTACTTCATTATCACTTTCATCTTCGCTTGAGCTTCCGTCATCAGGTCGATCACATGGTAAGTTTTTCGGTATTCTTCCTCAACACTTTTAATTTTACTGCACAATTTTCCCCATTCACCTCCCCGTATCATATTTACCTTTTCGTTCACTAGTTCAGTCATAAAACAATAGATATAAATAATTTTTCTTTCCTTCCTTTTTAAAACATCGTCGCGAGTCGCAAAGTAAGCTGTGTATGCGACTGTATTTTTGGAGCGAACAAAGCGCGGGAACCAATAGCATGCAGGCACAGTAATACTGGCGGATTGTTCCCCCGTCGCGCCCTCTTCGTACCAATATGTGTTAAATCGCTCAGTGCCCAAGTTCAAGGCCAGCGTTCTTTTTTCACCGTTCGCGCGTACATTAACCTCCATTAGTCAGGTGATTGGTGCTGCCGCCTGTCTTAGTTTTCGGGAGCGTTCCAAAAATACCCATAGTTACATAGTTTTTAGTTTGTAGATGCATACCTATCTTTGTTATACATGTGATTTCGCATAAAGTTTAAAACCTATAAACGACTTTCAGTGAGTATTTATTTATGTTTGACAGTGGTAGAGCCACGCAGCAGCTTTTGATGTCGCACGGATGGGCCAGCTCGAACCGGGGTGGTACCACGACCTCACAGAATACCAGCGTGAAGTAGAGGTTTACTTCTGCGATTTGCTTGGTGAGTGCAGGTGGTTGGAGGACTTTTTTACTGGAAATGAGGCATTCCATCTTAGTCCTCACGGGTGACAACGCATCTGCATCTTGATTCGCAAACGAGGATAGATGTAGATGTCTATGGGCCGCAGCAACCACTTACCATCAGGTGGACTGTGTGCTCGTTTGTCACCCTCATCCTATAAAAAAAATTAACTATTTTCCTCTATGTGAAATAAAATTTATTCTTTTCCCTTTTATTTATTCTCATATATGCAAATAAATAAAATAGAAGTGTCTGTCTGTCATGTCTAAATAACAGCTTTTATTAAATGCACATGAAAGTATATACGGTACTTATAACAAAAACACAATTTTTAATTTTTTTTGTCTCTCTGTGTCTGTCTGTCTGTTTGTTCCGGATAAATTCCGAAACGGCTGGACCGATTTTGATAGGACTTTCACTGGCAGAGAGCTGATGTTATAAGGAGTAACTTAGGCTACTTTTATTTAAAAAAAAAATAATGGATCGGCGCAAATCAACTCAAAACCCATGAAATCCGATCGTAATAAATTAAACGGGGGCGAAGTTGCGGGGAAAAGCTAGTAAAACATAATGTTTGTCCCCATAAAATGATTGTTAGAAACATTATAAGACCGTAAAATGTATAAATGTTGGAATTATTACGATGAAGCTGAAGACACAGCTGGGGTGGCCCAAAGGTACGTTCACCTATTAATTTAATTGACAGAATTTGGCCGAAATTTCTAAAAGGACTCTGAAATTTAAGGCTTATTTGATCATGAGTTTTTCAATGTATATAAAATAAACTATTATTAGAAGTATTAGCGAAGTAAATTTGACCCGTGATGGAGCCACGATGCAGCGTGTTATCGCTGCAGCATGATTGGGTTGGATTGACTGCATAAAAAGCCGTCATAATGATGCTGTGTTTTGTAGGGTACTCTTTTGTGACGTAACGAGGTATTCCATCCAAAAATGCATCTCTATGTGGATTTTTAATGAATGAAGACTATGTTCTAAAATACATATGAGCACTAAATATTGTCGTTGAAACGTTGCCATCAATAAAAACAACCATGATCTCAGAATACATAATAGTACAGGTAAAGACACAAAACATTTACGTGAATCTTAACCGAACATTATAAAATTTTAAAAGATAAAAGATGAAAGAAAGGACTGTTGGCTGTATATAGTTTCAACTACCGGGGTTTAAATAACGCTAACTGTAGCTATTATCTGTGCAGCTCAGTAATCACTATTGTCTGTTCGGTCTGGATAATTTTAACGTGAAAAAGCCTTTTTGTCACTTTTTCATAACATATTTTATATATATATATATATATATATATATATAGAGAGAGAGAGAGAGAGAGATTCTACAAATAATTAATTTAACATAATGAGATACATGTCAATATGTCAATAATGCTTACCAAATTATATCAAGCAAAGAACTTTTTACGCTTCAACGCTCATATAATTAATTAATATTAATAACGTATCGAATTATCTACATACTTGTATTGAATATCGAATTTACTCGTACGTTTCGTTTTATCTAAGTGAAAGTTAACAGATATTTTCAAAATAATTCCAGTAAAATTTATTTTCAAATTTATAATTAGTTTTGTAAGTTTTTTTTTTTTATAGGATAGGGGTGACAAACGAGCACACAGTCCACCTGATGGTAAGTGGTTGCTGCGGCCCATAGACATCTACATCTATCCTCGTTTGCGAATCAAAATGCAGATAACCTCTACTTCACGCTGGTATTCTGTGAGGTCGTGGTACCACCCCGGTTCGAGCCGGCCCATCCGTGCGACAGCAAAAGCTGCCGCGTGGCTCTACCACTGTTAAAATTATCATGCATACATAATGGAAGCAAAATACTTTGACTTCTCAGACATGTGGGTTTTTAACGATGGATTTTTAAGTAATTATACAATCTATTTTTACTGTAAAATATTAAATTGGAGAAAAGCCCCCGTGGGTTTTCTGCTAGTTCCACGGACAGCGATTTTTTTAACCAGTGGTAAAAGTAAAAAAAAACTTTCAATAAAAAAATTATAATATTTGACTATATAAAGGCATTAAGAATATCCACTACTCCATATCATCCCATGGGTGTCGTAAGAGGCGACAGAGGGAATCAAATCAGGAGATGGAGAGCAGGGTCTTCCAACTAAAAATAAAAACTGTGGTTGCCAACCCGCATGCCAAGCGTGGCAACTACTGCAAATATGTTCCCTATGAGGCAATCTATAGGGGAAGCCTTTGTTTAACATTGGAATTTTTATGAGCTGTAACAGTGCAGGAAGAATCTATCTATATTGTCTGCTTTGTATAATCAATATTGAATAGAAATATCCAATTCTATTATAAATTACATTTCTAATATAACTTTGAGGAGTATGAACAGTAATAGCTTATTTATAAATTGAATATTGGCTTAGATTAAAAGTTTATAATAGGCGTGCAAACCCACACGTGAATGGGAGGTGTACTGTGCTCAATGTCGGGACCTGATATAAATCATAACTTGGATGTGTGAATTTTTTTTCAAACATCGACCTCACCTGCACTCAGTGAATTGTAATTATTTATATGGAAGAGCCGGTGAAGGGGATCTTAATCTCATTTTTATCAGCCCGTATATAAATAGTTAATAGCATATAAATTTATTTAAGCACTTTCATTGATTGTCGAATTAGATGTTGGGATAAGCGGTCGCCCTTAAATTTCATATTACCAGACTATAAACCAGGTTAGATTCCCGTCAATTGCTAACATGTCTGAGAAGTCAAAGTATTTTGCTTCCATTATGTATGCATGATAATTAAAACGTAACGCGATCACGATCTTATTATAGGTATTGATTTAATAAAATACGACATCGTCTAAACTAGATTATATTATGTAAGTAGTCGTGACTACATATTAATTACTGGTGAATATAAATTGTCATTTTTTTATATCGCACATTTAAGTAATTTCCAGAAAAACTACAAGATATTCAAATTATATCTTGTAGGTTAAATAAATTTGTAAAATATGTATAGTCTTTTTTTATTCTTTATCAGATAACACGAAGAAAAATTCAGATGCCGTTGAGTAGAAAAAGATAACAGGGTGACACCCAAGCTAAGCTAAGACAAGACAAAATAGAAAGCTTGTTTTTACTGATATAATATTATGTAAGAGATCTAAAAATATTAGGTGCTTAGATTATTTAAAGCGCTGGTAAAAGTTTAGTGACAAAATATATCTTTTTTTTTGCATGGCCTACGCATACCCGCCTCGCGGGGGCAAGGACGGGTTATGTCGGACACGCACCGACTAAAACCCCATGGTGTTCCACCTTCGTCGCGTATTGGCAGGGGCACGGGAACGCTTTCGCCCACATCAGCGGCCCCACCTGCGTTGGCCAACTCATGGCGGCCTCTCCTCGGGATGGGTCTACTCCTCTCCCATCTTCTTCTCAGGTAAGGTGCACCAGAACACATGACTCGCCCTCCTCTTCAGCCTCCAAATTCACATGCGCAACGGACGCCCCCGTTTCCGATGCACGAAGGCCATGGGACCAGGAAAAACTAGCACTTAGAAACACCAGCCTTCCTGACCTCAGCGGTGGATCTGGTTATGGCTCCGCCGCCATCCGAGATTTGGCTGCGAAAGGAAGGGAGAGCGGCGCCTTGCAATACCGACACTCCTCTCCCCTGCAGCCCCACCACCACCACATCAATTAACGGTGTGGCGCCGTCAGAGTCGCTGAGGATAGGGCGAGTGGCGCATTGCCATACCAACACTCCTCTTCCTCAGCGACTCCACTTCGGCTGCAGCGGTAGGGGGAGAGGACACACATCTCGCAGCAGCCCACCGGCACACATCCGAAGTGGGCTCGCCAAGCCCACTCGGAGTGGCCACCTCGGGCCGGCCCTACACCACGGGCAAGCCAATGGGTTCCTCTTTGTTCGCCGCGGGTGACCAAGACACGGCTACTAAGCCCCCCCGCTACGACAAGGCGGGAACCCGTTCGGGGAGGTGGCAAAATTATCTGCAACTGTTTATACATGAGGTTGCCATATATGTCGCGCAACACAGTTCAATGTTGCTTAGTCTATAGCCTCAAAGTTGCTTCACGCTTATAATCTCAGATCAACAATACAGATAAAGTACTAGAATAATACTCTGCAAGGTATTGCACAATGATATTGCAGCAAAAGTTCGCTGGCAATATTGCTGTGTTATAGTTTACAAGCCACTTACGACTATCATTTCGTAAAAAAATAAGAACTGGACAAAATTTATATTAAATTGAAGAGTTCGTCATGGACATCGCACGCCACACGAATTTAAATTATTTAATTCAGTCTTCGACGTATTTTTGTGAAAGGTTTTTGAGAAACAAGCCATAAAGTCTTATTGTCAATCGACATATTAATGACTGTCGTAAGTGGAATATAGACGCTGATTACTGTAGATAACAATGCAAATCACAAGGTAAGTACTTCATAAGTTTCTGACGTAATAGCCTTGTTTAAAGTAGATCACTTCTTGCCTGCTTAGCCTGAATAATAGGATGTTGAACGTGTGATATTATTATTTTTTCATTTAAAATATTCTTACTGGAATTTTTATTTTCCGAAGAATTTTTTATAGCCGCCGTTTATATCTTCACAAATTTTAGGAAGTTGTCACCATAGTTCATTACTTTGGTAATATAATATAATGAAAACAATAATAATGTTAAATCTAATTATTGACTTAATTATTATTGACTAAATAGAACGGATTTTTCATCTTCATCAGCCTTTTAATAGTCCACAGCTATAGTGAAATAATTGATAGGAAGGTGCACTGCGTAAAGTTGCGTTTTCATAGTCTACTATCGGTTATGGTAATTTCGTATTTTGTATTAGTTAAAATCTGTTGTAATAATTTATGCTAAAGATGATACGACTATAAGTTTTATTCAAGAATATAATATTTTCGAGAAAAACTTTATGCCAATTTAGATGAGATGTTTAAGAGAGAAATATATATATATATATATATTTTCAGAAATACCTCAAAACCTTAAAACAAAATTGTACAACCAGTGCGTGTTGCCAGTGATGACTTACGGAACTGAGACGTGGTCCTTCACTGCTGGCCGTATGAGGAAGCTCAAGGTCGCTCAGCGAGCTATGGAGAGGGCTATGCTCGGAGTTTCTCTGCGTGATAAACTTAGGAATAAGGATATCCGCAGTAGAACCAGAGTAACCGACATAGCCCAACGGATTAGTAAGCTGAAGTGGCAGTGGGCCGGCCATATAGCTCGAAGAACCGACAACCGATGGGGAAGAAAGGTTCTCGAGTGGCAGCCTCGTACCGGTAGGCGAAGTGTAGGGCGTCCCCCCACAAGATGGAGTGACGACCTGGTAAGACATGCAGGAAGTCGATGGATGCAGGTGGCTCAGGACCGTGCTTTGTGGCATTCCTTGGGGGAGGCCTATGTTCAGCAGTGGACTTGTGAAGGGCTGTAATGATGAAAAATGATGATGATATATATTTTAAATGTAACAAACAACCTCAAAGCGTACTTGATGGTAAGTGCTTATACAGCATTCTGCTTATGACACCTGTAACCGATTTCAAACGAAGGTGGCTGTAGTTATGACCACATGGTCACCTCTGCGGACGAAAATAGATTGCCTCACCAATTGCTATTATTAAGGGTGCAATGCCGCCATGGGATCTGGAGGCGATAGTCCTCGCGCGCCTGCACGAATGGCGCACGGAGGCACTATGCCGGGGAGAAACTCCGCTGCCGCGGCAAGTTGTCGTGCAGCGGACAGACTTCCGGCGTGATCTCATGGCAACATGGAGAGAGCGACTGTCGCAACCCCGTGCTGGGCACGCCACTATAGCGGCGATAAGACCCCTCTTTGAGGAGTGGCTTGAGAGACGCCACGGCGTCCTCACCTTCCGCCTGACGCAGGTCCTCACCGGACACGGTGTGTTCGGGAGGTTCCTGCACCGAATCGGGCGGGAGGAAACGCCCGGGTGCTCCCACTGCGAGGATCGACCGGAGGACACGGTGGAGCACACCGTGGAGGTGTGCCCTGCTTGGGCGGAGCACCGCCGTGTCCTCGTAGCGGCGATAGGCGGCGGCGACCTCTCGCGTCCGGCCCTGGTCGAAGCCATGGTCCGGAGCGAGACGGAATGGGATGCCGTCACCACCTTCTGCGAAGCAGTGATGCTAGCGAAGGAGGTGGCGGAGCGGGAGAAGAAGAGAGCAGCAGCTTTCCTTCCCGGCCGCCGCGGGAGACGCCCCGGGAGTCGGGGGCTACGTCGTGGCCCCCGGCCACCGTAGGCGCGGGCCTGTGGATGGCGAGCAATGGGTAGCTCGCCGTCCGTCCGTCTAACGACGACAGGCCGTGTCGACGGCGCGTTTTGTTCCACGCGCGCCTCAAAGAGCTGTCAGCATCGTGAAGGGGCCCGCAAGGGCCGACGCCTGCCGGGGCTGCGGGCTGTTCGAAAGAGATACCGCGGCTCCGGAACGTAAGGGCACTGAAGGAACACGGATGGTTTTTAGTCAGTAAAAGTCTGACACTCCCTTCCGCTCCACCCAGAGCGAAAGGCGTCATTTGATGATTTTCCATCCGCACAAAAAAAAAAAAAAAGGGTGCAATGCCGGATTAACCATGTAGCAAGAGTAGCAATTGCCCTGCGCAAAAGGAGGTCCCGCGTATTTAAACCCAGCAAATGAATTTACTTGATGTCACAAATACGTGAAACGTTGCACCTTTTCGAATAAGACAATCCACTTCAGTCAGTAACCGATTATTTTGTTGGCGAAAATAGAATTGCATACGGTAAACGCACAAGTTTCAACGCACACTACGCCGAACGGATCGGTTATCGTACTAGCAATCATGCGGGAAGATCTGCTTACGACTTTTCCTTGGGGTATGGTCTAACACAACTGGTCACTTCGCCCACGCGGACTCCAGATTTTTTTTTATAGGATAGGGTGACAAACGAGTACACAGTCCACCTGATGGTAAGTGGTTGCTGTGGCCCATAGACATCTACGTTTATCCTCGTTTACGAATCAAAATGCAGATGCGTTGTCACCCTTGAGGACTAAGATGGAATGCCTCTTTTCCAGTAAAAAGGGTCTCCGGTTGTCTACACTTACCATACGAAACACAGCAGCATTAAGCTGCTTTTTTACGCTTGTATTCTGTGAGAGCGTGGTCCTTCCCCGGTCGAGCCACCCATTCGTGCTACAACTATACTATTAATATATCTGCAGCATGGCTCTACCACGTATAATCCAGATGTGGAGGATCTTACCCTTTCCTTGTTGAACTTTCTGTTGATCTCTTATCCGGACGGCCATCAGGTCTCCGTCGAAGCACCTCTTGCTCTTCAGATAACTGCCTGATTTAGAGTACAGTGCCCATAACTTGCTCGTTGCAGTTACGATCGTGAGGCCGCTGCCGCTGTTCTGCCGCTGTTTGTGGCACTATAGGTCAGCAAATTGGGATTGGATCCGGGTGTCGGATTTACTTCACGCTGAGTGATCCCAAAAATTCGTTGCTGAGTTTGTCGCCAAATTGGTGTTTCAGGTGATGAAAGTTTTCATCCCGTCATCTATAGTGCCTATCGGTACTGATATCAGTCTTGGTTAAGACAGTTCTGCAAAGTGTTACAAGGCCTGGGCTGACGCATTGGCATCTCGGGATGCAAACACTAAGTTCTTCTTAGTTTTGGCGAGAAACTACCGAAAATGAACTAAGTGATAAAATATACGTGAAACATACCAGCTTTGCAGCAGCAAGTAGCCGAATTTGTACCCCGATTTTTTCCGGAATAAAAATGAGCTTTTGACAAAGTATTAGGACAAATTGAATCTGGGAATGGTGCACTTTTCTTTTTAGATGCCCCTGAAGGAACTGGGAAGACGTTTTTGTCAAATTTATTATTAGCGCAAGTATGGAAAGATAAAAACATTGCTGTGGCCGTAGCTTTCTCCGGTATAGCCGCCACGCTGCTAAGCGGGGGCCGCACTGCACATTCTGTTTTAAAACTCCCTCTAAATCTAGCCAAGGAAGAATCGCCGATCTGCAACCGATCCAACCATCCGAAACATCACGAGTCGCAATTTTACTACCGGTTAGTGCAGTCGCTTCATAATGACGTGACGACTCTAATGCCGAACCTACAGTATTTTTGTAGCTTAAGCATACCTACTGCGCAAAAATAATTCGTAATGGTGTATCAAACTAAACGCTCCGAAACCGTCGTATTCCACGAGTTCCTGGCCTTTGTTTAACAAAAATTGGACGTCATGGACCAGGTGTCTCTGGAACAGGTACTGATGACAAGCTTCAACGAGGTCGAGATCATCCAAGTGAAAAAGGTGTTAGCAGATTCAGCCGTGACCCAAATCCGTCTTATCACACGTCAAAGGGATGGACGCGGTAAGAAAAACCTGCAAAACATCTTCAGGCTGTTCAATAAGACCGACCCTGATGAAATTCCAACTTTCGTCGCGCGTGATCTCAACAAGCTGTCTCCCGTGACGTTCGATCACGTAGACGTCACTAGATTGTTGAAAGACATCACCACGTTGAGAGCCGATGTTACCGACATCCGTTCCAAATTTGAGGAATCGGACCGAGCCGCAACAGAGCTGAGGAACGAAGTCAATATGTTGCGCAATTATTTGCAACATCTGCAAATTCACCGCCGTCGCAGAATGTAAATACGACACGCGGTAACTGGAATAGTAGTCATATTTCACCGATGATTGCGACTCCATCACGCGATACCGTCTGTCAGCGGGTTGATGACCGAGAAACTAGGGCGACCTCGGTCGTCATTGCATCACCACCTCAACCCTTGACTGAACCCATTGGTACTCCTCCACCGAAGCCAACCTCAAAACAAGGGAAGACGTTTGCGGATGTTGCCCGAAAATCTTTACAACCGGCACCCTCTTGTGGTCGAAAGCGGAATAATGTGGAAATAAAATCAGTTCCAGTGGTGACCCGAGACAAGATTGATAAGGACGGGTTTACTCTTGTTGAGAAGAGACGTCGGTCGCGACTCGTCTGTAACCAGCGTGGGACCGCCAAGATAAACGCGAGTACAACTCTGCGTGCTATGGAGCCAACTATACAACTCTACATCTCCCGTTTGGACAAAAGTACGTCGGGAGAAGACGTCCTGCGTTTCGTGGAAGAACGAAGCCGATGCCGCATTGAGGATCCGATATCTTTACATTTGCAGCGTCTGGAGTGTAATAGGTCAACAAACTTCAAATCCTACGTACTCCAGGTTCCTGCAAAACATAAAGAGACATTCCTCGCTCCCGATTCCTGGCCCTCTGGGGTAGTGTTTCGCCGATACAGGGACGCGCCAAATAAAAAAGTTCTCTAAATAGTGTTAAGTTATGTCTATATTTTATATATCTTTTTAGGTTAAGGTATATATTGCTATGGGCCAATGTTTTTAATTTTTAAGTCCTTGATGCCTGAAATAAAGTTATTGTATTGTATTGTATTGTATAATGCTACGACAATGCAAACTTTTAGTGTGGGACGAAAGTACAATGTCGCATAAAAAAGCTGTAGAAGCACTAAATCCATCGCTCCAGGATTTGCGCAGCAATACCGATGTAATTGGAGGAATGGTGGTTTTACTGGCTGGTGACTTTCGCCAAACTTTACCTGTCATTAAAAAGGGCACACCTGTAGATGAAATTAAAGCATGCCTCAAGTCGTCTATTTTATGGAACAAGGTGACAAAATTCAGTTTAACTACGAATATGAGAGTGCATTTGTATAATGATATCAATGCTGGAAACTATGCTGACGCACTATTAAAAAATGGCGATGGGCGGTTGGAAACGGATGCTGAGGGCTGCGTTAAATTGACGGGAGATTTTTGTATATATTATTATGATTTTGTATGTATTTTGTATATACAATACAATACAATACAATAACTTTATTTCAGGCATCAAGGAATTAAAAATTAAAAAACATTGGCCCATAGCAATATATACCTTAACCTAAAAATTATATAAAAATATAGACATAACTTAACACTATTTACTTACACATTCTTCCGCTTTCGACCACAAGAGGGTGCAGGTTGTAAAGATTTTTCGGGGCAACATCCGCAAACGTCTTCCCTCATCAGTACCTGTTCCAGAGTAACCTGGTCCATGACGTCCAATTTTTGTTAAACAAAGGCCAGGAAACTCGTAGAATACGACGCTTTCGGAGCGTTTAGTTTGATACGCCATTACGAATTATTTTTGCGCAGAGGGTAATGCTTACGCTACAAAAATACTGTAGGTTCGGCATTAGAGCCGTCACGTCATTATGAAGCGACTGCACTAACCGGTAGTAAAATTGCGACTCGTGATGGTTCGGATGGTTGGATCGGTTGCAGATCGGCGATTCTTCCTTGGCTAGATTTAGAGGGAGTTTTAAAACAGAATATGCAGTGCGGCCCCCGCTTAGCAGCGTGGTGGCTATGACCGGAGAAAGTTACTGCCACAGCAATGTTTTTTATCTTTCCGTACTTGCGCTAATAATAAATTTAACAAAAACGTCTTCCCAGTTCCTCCAGGGGTATCTAAAAAGAAAAGTGCACCATTTTCAGTTTCAATTTGTCCTAATACTTTGTCAAAAGCTCGTTTTTGTTCCGGAAGCAAGCGGGGTACAAATTTGGCTACTTGCTGCTGCAAAGCTGGTATATCTTAGTTTGTTTCACGTATATTTTATCACTTAGTTCATTTTCGATTGTTTGCTGAGGGCTTATCATTCCAAAGTCGCTTAATTTTTTGCCTACCATTGCCAATACTTTATCTTCAATTTTTCCAAGTGCTTCATTATAAATGTGTTCACTGTATGTCATGTTCGCGTGTGTCTGCTGTTACCTTCGCAAAATATCTTCCGCCATGTACTCTTTATATTTGTCCCACAATTCATGTGCAATAGATAGCCCGCAAGATGATATGAGAGTTGCATAAAGATCTTTGCATTTTCTTTCGCATCTACCATGGGGAGTGCTCTGGGGAATTGTTCGGATTAATCCCAGCCGTCAAATTTCACGAACGCACATCGCGGCAGAACTCTCGATACCATCCACACCATTTGGATGATTGGCGGTCCACCACTGTGCGATTTAGAAGATGTTTTCTTCCTCGCACGACTTCCTTGTGGAATCGATTACCATCAGCGATTTTTCCGGACCGATACGACTTAGGGACCTTCAAGAAAAGAGCGTACTCCTTTTTAAAAGGCCGGCAACGCATCTGCAATTCCCTCCCTTTTGTTGTTCATGGGCGGCGGTAGTCACTTACCATCAGGTGAGGCGCATGCTCGTTTGCCCCCTCTCCTATAAAAAAAATCCCTAATTTTGACTGGTGACTGGCACTGCACAGCTTCCTCCATGGTTTCATCCAAGTGATTATCGTTTTCTAAAAGATGCAGAGCTTCACATGCTACTGTATAAGTTGCGCATTCCTGACCGTTGACAGTTTAAGGTCTTTATATCTGTAGGACCCCGAACATGGTACCAGCAGGAATCGTAAACAGAAACATTCAAAATTAGTAACATGGACGGTCTACACACTACCAAGGGCATCTGATGACTTTACACCGGGCCAATTTGCAACAGGCCTTGAATACGGCGTTTCCACTCCTTCCTAGATGTGTTCCAAGTATAATAGCGAGGGACTTCAGAATATAACAATGTTTTTGCAAAGGGGTCGGTTTGACAAAGTTGAAAGAAAGCTGTTATTGTAGTTTTTGGCTGTGATGGAATTCTTTCTTGGAAATTTCTTTCGGTGAAATATACACGCTCTCCATTTTCTAAGTGCACAGCAAGGTGAGTAACTGTTGGGTGCCTTTCGTGTAAAGGGAAGCCAAGGAGACGCCACGCTGCCTCGTTACTGCTGACATAACGCCCTGCTTGAAAGGTCTGTACTTCATTAACGGGATTTGCCTCACCTTCACTCCTGAGATTAAATATTGCTTGGTCGCTTTCTTTATTTCTGTTATTACAGATATACTTGATTGCGCGGACAGAGCTACATGCTTCTACATTAATGTGGGTATTAAACATTTTACATAGAATGGGCGAATACGGGATAATCCAGCTTTAATCTAAGGTTTCGAACGCTCCAGAGCGAGATTTGATTGTAACTTTTCTGCCACAATCTTCGGGAGCTCTGCGTCTGTATAAAGGGTAGCCATTGTCATTGTGCACTGTTTTTTTTAATAGCTGTTTAGGGAATTTCTTTGTACATTTTCCTTCTTTCATACATTGTAGTGTTATGGTACTTACATATCATTTTACACAATTTTAAATTTATTATTCCATTCTGTTTTTGATTTTCTGCATTCATATTTTGCATCACCTTTATTTCCATAGGATCCTGTAACGTTTTGGACCATAATAGCACAATAACAGGTCATTTTCACTTCGTATTTTCACGCTTTTTAAATTGGTGTCAATAGAGTCTACCTTTTTCGATCTATTGTTTAGTTCTCCGTTACTCGGCAATTTCGAGTTTCGTAAGCGCTGTTGCGCTACCTTTTTTCCTATATCAATAATATCTCATTTCTTACTTAAATCTTGCCGTTTTTCAATTATAAGCCTGAAACCAAAAATTTACATGTTTTGACATCGTTGTTTATCTGGTTGTCATGGCAATTTTTATTCAAATTCGTTACCGGTCTGATGTTTTTACTTCAATATTTCCACATAAATACTCTTTTCCTTTGGGCCATTTACAAAAATTTGCTTTTAATTTGAATAATTTCCCGTTCTCTCTAAAAAGGTATAAAAGCCGAACAATCGGCCAATAAATCGAGTCTCGCTTCAGCTTTTTAACGGGAAGCATCTCCTAAAGGACTTATCCCGGGGCCGCGCTGCCCCGGGATCCTGCAGGCCAGGCGCATCCTACAAGCCTCTGTCTTCACCTGAAGTCGTCGCCTAGCCTACTCCAAGCGCGGGGACGCACTGCTCCGGGATCCTGCAAGCCTCTGTCTTCACCTGAAGTCGTCGCCTAGCCTACTCCAAGCGCGGGGCCGCACTGCTCCGGGATCCTGCAAGCCTCTGTCTTCACCTGAAGTCATCGCCTAGCCTACTCAAAGCGCGGGGCCGCACTGCTCCGGGATCCTGCAAGCCTCTGTCTTCACCTGAAGTCGTCGCCTAGCCTACTCCAAGCGCGGGGCCGCACTGCCCCGGGATCCTGCAAGCCTTTGCCTTCACCTGAAGTCGTAGAAGCTGCGTGCCACCACCGCCAAGCGCGGTTTGCCACCTTGATCTTCAGGCTCCGCTTCAGTATTCTTCTTATCTTTATTTTCTATTTAATTGTAATTCACGTCACCCATCACCATCATCATACTTCATTTTTTATATAAAAGTGTAAATATCTCTTTACATTTTTAAATATATTATTTTTTTGTTCTATTTTTGTCGTTTCGTTGTTGTTAGGTTAGGTTCTTCTTTTTTTTTATTGTTGCTTCACGACAACATGGCGATATTGAATTTCGTGCTCCACATGGAACGTGAATCATATCGATGGTATCAAACAATTCTTTATCTTGCTCAGGATCCGGAATCTCGGCGCTTATTATGTCGTCTATTTGGTTGGGCCGCAACTTCTCTTTAAGCCATATTAGAATGTGGGCATGCGGTAATCCTCTTTTTTACAATTCAATTGAATACATGAAGCACTGCAACTCTCCGAAAATTTTTCCTTTGTTAATTACTTGCATTAATTTTTGTACTTTTAATCTAAATACTCTAGCAACTAAATCGTGTCTGTCGGTACTTTTTTGGCCCGGCATTAGCTGCTCGGATATTTCTTTCTATGTGGGATTGCAAGTAAAAGTAACAAAAAGATCAGGTCTTCCGTAAGTTCGTACATAGGCAAATGCGTCTTGTGTGTACTCATGTAGGTAGCGGGGACTGTTAACGAATGATGAGGGCAGAATTACCATTTTACCTAAATCTCTGAGGTTTACATTGGCGTCGCTAGAAACTGCATCTTGTAAATGTATATAATTCTCAACGCGCAGCTTTTTTTAATTAAAAGATATATAACGGAGACTTTCACTTTCTACCTTCACATACATGTCTACCAAAAATTGATGAAATAATTGTCTACACCGGGCTAAGAGGTTAAAATCATTTTCTCGCAACATCATATGATACGCATAAAAATCCATACATGATACTTTTTTGTTCGGAGTAGCGCCCTTTGTGGCCTGGTAAATGAGTGGAATTTGAAAATGATAACCCTCTTGTCCTTTGCAATAAATCAATGGGTATTGCAGAGCGTCATAAAACTTGTGTGTATCGGCTACCCGTTGCAACGTATCATCACGTGCTCACAAGACAATGTCTCGTGAAGAAAATTAATCACCACTAATTACGGCTGCTATTTCGTTTATCACCTTTTATGCACCTTTGCATAGTAGCGCCTTTCATGCTCTCCTTGAGGGGTCCGATCTGCGTGAATGACGACTTTATAATCCTCTTCAGGTAGGTTTTCTAAAGCAGTTTTAAATATTTTGACTAGAATGTTACGTTCATGCAAGAATCTTTGAATTTTGAAAACTGTGTCTCTCTCAACTCCCTGGATAAATTGGCAGCGACGGTCTACCTCAATTTCTTCGTCACCCATAAAATATACTTGTAAAAACTTATTCTTTTCATTTTCAGCTGAAAAAAAAAACTAACCTTTATTTTATTATAAATTTGCCCTTGCACCGTAAATGTAGGCGAAAATCCCGGCATTATTATTTCCCGATAAATTCCGAAGGACGTCATTTGAAAGCATAAGTTATATTTCCGGATCCTGTTTAAAAAGTGCCGTGACTCATTAGCATCATATAAAAAGTGAGTTTACAAAGCTTCTTCTGGTTCCCCAAGTAACGGTAGAGACACATTGCCATTGGAACAGCACATGCCTGCGGTCTCATCTTTCCATTTTAAAGCGCTGCAAAATCGACACGCCTTGTCCATCAGTTCGATGACAACTAACCTGTGATTTTTATAATCAATCAACGGATCATAATTGAATGCTGCGTCATTAAAAACCGACCAATTGTTTCTTTGAAAATTTTGTCGACAATCAGCTTGGAGCTGTGCATTTGCATCTCTTCGCGCCTGTGTCTGTTCTGGTGTTTCTGATGCCCTTATAGTAGATTGACGTTCAGCTTGCTCAATGAGTCTGTGTTGAGTTTCATCAGGTGTTTCCGCGGCTCTTAAGGCGGCCTGACGTTCCGCCTGTTCAAAACGCCTTTGCTGACTTTGAGCAGGTGTTTTAGTAGCTCTTAAAGTAGCTTGACGCTCTGCCTGTTCAAGACGCCTTTGCTGACTTTGAGAAGGTGTTTCAGAAGCTCTTAAAGCAGCCTGACGCTCTGTCTGTTCAAGACGCCTTTGCTGATGTTGAGAAGGTGTCTCAGATGCTCTAAAAGCAGCCTGACGCTCTGCTTGTTCTTGCCTTCTCAGTTCAGCATCTTCCAAAGATTCTAGCGATCGAGCTAATTTTTTCGCTTGTCTTTGAGTTTATATATTCTTGAAAGGCTGGACTTACGTTTGCGAGGAAATATGAAGTAACAAAAACCTATTTATAAAAGAACGTTAAAATACCTAAAAGGAATTAAATTTCCTTTTAAATATTTTTTTTAAAAGAAAATCCAAAATATCTAAAAGGAATTAATATTCCTTTTAAATATTTTTTTTTAAATCAAAACAACAAAACCAATTCAAGACACAACACGAATCCGAAAACGATAGCCAAAAAAATCGAATCAACTTAAAACAAATCACAAAACAAATCGCAGAAAAACAAAATCGAAAGCAGTAGTCAATATAAATATAACCAACGAAAAAAGAAGTAAGGGTATAGGTACCGTATACACTATCTATACTATTAATATTCCTTTGAAATATTGTTAAACAATATAAAACAACCAAAACCAATTCACGATTCTAAATAAACAAAATCCAAAATCAAAGCCAGAGTCTAAATATGTATAAAGGAATACCAACCAAATCAACAAAAGCGATCCAAGAAAATACACAAATCCGAAAATGAAAGCCAATATAAATCCATTCAACCTTAACCAAATCACAAAGCAAATAACAAACAACCAAAATCAAAAGCAGGTAGTCGAATAAGCTACGAAATAGAAACAATTTAAGCGTATAGGTACCGTATGCACTATAAGTTACCGCGCGGCTCAACGGCGGGAGTTAAGTACATGTCCGGAAACATTTCGTTACCGCGTTTTAAAAACCTAGTAACGACATCTAGCGGAACCAATTTAAACTATGTATACGTTAGTTAATAAGAACTCTCAAAAAATATTTTTCTTATAATTTTGCACAATTTTTCTTATTGTAATACCGATTCATTCATAACCAAATATAAGAACTGTATTGATTTTCGTTCAATAAATATTACTAAGGCTTATTAATAAGGCCTAAGAAGAACTGTTTCTACCACAGTTAAGTAATTGTCGAGGGTGAAAGCGTGACAGGTGGTGATAGTATTTCTGATCCATACTTATAATCACGCCTGTAACCCTTGCGGGATAGGCAGAGCATTAACGGATTACTTAATATCGTCTGCGAGGTTATCGCCTATTCTGTAAATTACAATGCACCAAAACGTTTGAAGAAAATCAGCTAGTAAATTTTATGTTTTTTATCGCTCTCTTCCCGGTCCTGCATGGAAAAATACAGATCCATAAATTTTTTATCTTAATTTTCATAAAAAGACATAATAATCCAGATATTCTGACCTTCTGTGTTCGTCCATCGTACCGTCGTCCGTCTTGTAGAATCACGGTGGCGCCACCTAGCTGAATTTAATTTTGCAACATATTCGATTTTCCCACGGGAATCATATGTTTTCCGCGGAAAAAAGTAACCTATGTCACTCTACAGCCACCGAACTATCCCCATACAAAAAATCAAGCCATGCCGACGCTCTGTTGCAACGTGAAAGAAGGACAAAATTTTGCAACATATTCTATTTTCCTACGTGAATGAGATGTTTTTCCGCGGAAAAAAGTTACCTATGTCACTCTACAGCCACCGAACTATCCCCATACAAAAAATTATGCCATGCCGACGCTCTGTTGCGACGTGAAAGAAGGACAAACAAACAATCAAACAAACACGCTTTCGCATTTATAATATTAAGTATAGAAGTATGGATTTTATTTATATGTCCATAGAATGCGATATCTTTTTTCAGATATTGAAGCAAATACCAAAGATTTGACAGGTTTTCATGAATATCAGCAACAGACTTCAAGACGACGCAAGTGAAACACAAATTACGAACATTTTCACGGTTCTGCTTGAGGAATTTATTAAAAAAGAAACATCTGGTAAACAGTTTGAAATTGAGGTGTTTATCGTCATTATTGGTGTTTGAGATAAACGCATAAAAACATACCAAAATGTAACCAGTGTTTTTGGAATTTGGACAGTTATAATCTATTACAGTAGAAGAGATTTTGAAAGAAACTCCAATTATGGTTAGTGCTTATGCAAATGGTTCGGAAGACATAATAGACGGCAAATTAGTGCAGTTTGCCGAGCTGTTTTAAACGTATGTGGCTGATGCGATTGACAATCGAATCGCTGGAAATTCAATATTATAAATTCTTGATGGATTATTCATTAGAATCACGTTTTCCCAATTTAGAAACTGCTGTGCGCATTTATTGTCTCTCATGATCAATAACTGAATTGGTGAAGGTTGATTTTCAACAATGAACTGTATCAAAATAAACTAAGGAACACAATGAAACAAGAATGCCTTAATTATCTCTTTGATGAATATAGAATATAAATTGATACGAATATTATTTCAAAATTTTGACATGAAATCTAGAAAAGTTACTTTGTAAAAGTTTAAAAGTATTAAAAGAAACAGATAAATAAACATAAAATATACACATAATTTAAAATAGACCATAGACAAAATACAAAATCAGCTATTCCTAAAAATATATTATACTTAGTAATAAATATAAACTTTGAAATATGTACTAAAAAGATTATTTTTGTAGTCACATGACTACAAAAATAATCTTTTTAGTACATAACTAAACTACTACGTGTCGTCAGTTTTTAGTTGTTGGTTTCATATCAACTTTATTCTAAATTGCCGGGACAATCTCACCTCTGGCTATCTGTACTTGCCAGAGTCTAACAGGGTCTATAGCAATCTATTATACTATGAAACACGAACAAAGTTATAATCTATAGATCGCAAATAAACAGTAATAATAAATATTGCATTGGTTTTTACCATTTTATACTTAAGAAGCAATAGCAGATCAGGGGCCCTCGGAAAATTTGCTACGGGCCCCGCGCTTGCTTAATCCGGCAGAGGTAGGGTGTATAAATCTTTAAATTGAGATATAGCAGTGGGTGCATTGCTACTTAATGCAAGAAGAGACAAGTAAGTTTGTGGTAATAAAACCGACGGAGTCTTAGGCGGAAAACCTCACTACTTTTTCAAGGTGCTTGTTTGAAGTGAATTCTGATGAAAAATTCCAATTACTTAATAATAAATCACTTCATGTAATATTATAAAAAATTGAAGTATAGAACGGTGACTGTATATTTGAAACTGCTACAAAGTTTTATTATTAATATCTGTCTTTCAATAAACATTATTCATACGTTCACTTGGAACATTTTATTTGTTATAGTTTCAGAACTTTCATTGAAATGCAATATTTTTATCAAAGATACTTATACGCAGGCAATAAGTTTCATTTTCCAGAACAAACATTGAAAAGTTATTTCAGTAAAGTTTAGATAAAATTGGAATTTTACGTTTGTTCATAATAGAAAATTTAAAGCAATTGATCATTGTAAAAACTTGTGTAACTTTGTTACCTAAATAAGTTTCCTGGCTATCGACGCTAAATCATTTGTTATCAAATGTTTATTGTTCGTTTAAGTAATGAAAGATATTGGAAATATCATAAATGTCTATCAATAATTTGAATTTATTTAAACTATGAAAGGATAATTACGCTTTTTTTTCGAGTACCAAATCCGAGATTTTAAGCAAAAAATTTTTGTCAGATGATGATGTTTAAATACGATTAATAACATGATCGTCATCAGTATCGTTATCGATTCCAATCTACTTCTTTAAGTTAGTTTTCGTGAGTCTATTTTGTTTTCCCGACGATTTCGACCATCTCCCTGTGACCATGAATGCTGTAAAGTATTCGAAACGTCGGGAATATGAAATAAGTTAGTTAAATGCTATTAAATATGTAAAAAAAATTCATTCATTGTCTTGTGTTCGCGTAAATATAAAAAAAAATTGGTATAATTAAACCACGACGTTTTTTATTCGACTGCCCCAGAAGGAGGGTAATGTTTTTCGAGAGTATGTATATTAAGGTCGGGGAGAAAGCTTTTCGTATTTTATATAATTCAAGACATTTTTTCAAAGTTTAATTATGTTAATTATAATATATATGCGCCATCATGTAGGTAGTGACATAATCCCGTTGTTGTAGAAATCTTGGTATTATTGATCAATAAAATGCGACAAGTAGTTTTGACAGTCCTCTATTTATGTTAACCTAACACTGCTCAAAGAATTCTGAAGAGACCGACACAGGTAAAAATCGGAGGTGGCAAGATCTGGACTATATAGTGGATGCATTAACACTTCCCATCCAAGTTCTCTCAATTTTTGCTGAGTATCCAAAGACGTGTGTGGTCTGGCGTTACCACGATGAAAGACCACTCCTTTTCTTTTGATCGATTCCAGCCGTATTTTATCAATTTCTTGCTTTAGTCTCATTTGTCATTGGCAGTATATATCCGAATCGATGGTTTTGCCCAGAAGTAAAAACTCATAATAAACAATGGCCTTCCAATCCCAGCATACACACAGCATCACCGAATTGCGTGTAAATTTCAAGTTTTGCTACAGTCTGTGGAGCTTGACTACATGTCGACCATGATCCTTTTCACACTTTTCTGTCGAAGGGATACACTTTTCATCACTAGTGATCAATCTTTTCAAAAATGGTTCGGTTTCAATACGTTTCAATAGAGATTCGTAAATGTGTACACGATTCATTAGGTTTCTATCAGTGAACTCGTGTGGTACCCAGATATCGAGCTTTTTTGTACAAGCAGACTTTTTCAAATGGGTCAAAGCTGTTTTGTTGTTAAGCCTCAAATCTTCGATTATGTTGTAACTACTAATACGCTGATCTTGCTCTACTTTTTATAAAATTGCATCGAATTTATCCCAATGAGGGCGACTAGAGGGAGCTGCAAAATTACCGGACTGAAAACGATTAAACCAACTTTGTGCTAGTCTTGCTGATACTGCATTAGGTTTATAAACGTCACATTTTTTTTCGCGGCTTAAGTCACATTTTTCCCATTTTTATAATAAAACTTCAGAATGTATCGAATTCCTTCGTTAGATTCAGTCATTATGGCGGTCAGAATAACAATTGAAAAATAGGGGGAAAGTGCTTCTTACTGTTTTATGTTCTTTTTGTATTGATATTAAAACCAGCCAGATACAAACAGTACGACCAAAGAGATTTTTCTTCTAGTTTATACAAAAAATATACGAAGAAACTTTTTAGATTTTAAAATAAATATGAGGTGTCGTTATATTCGTCTTAATTGTGGGAGTGACAGGATATACAATATTTATATCATCTACAAATACAAAAAGGAGGAGGGGAAGATTTTTTTTACTAAACTTTTTAACGCAGTCAGGTTTTTTAAATTACTTATTGTTTTAACAATTAAGTTTGTAATATATGCCCGTGAATATAACGTATATTGATAAAAACCATGTTAAAAATGATGCTGACAGTATCTTAGTCTTCATACCACTAATAATAATGTCCTCCAGACCGAATTTCGGTCACAGCGGCCAGCCTGAACGGAGATTAGACATCGGCACAGGACAGGATTATAGTACCCAAGTGTATGCGCAAGCAGAGGTGCTCTTTCTATCCTTTCACTCTCACAGTTCGATGGGCTGGTAAGGCGACATGACCCGAGAGAGATCCGGTACAGAACCCACTGTTTTACGTGCTTTCCGAGGCACGGAGGTGCGACACGGCCAATTCCTAACTCCGGGCAACCACTGAGAATTTCTTGACGGAAAAACCCAATAACTAATGTTTTTTTGACCCGACCCGGGATTTGAACCCGAGACTTAATGATCAGCAGTCACATTTACAACCGCCAGACCAACTAATCTGTCGTGCCACTATAATATTAGACAAATACTTGGTTTAAAATTTTAATTAACAATTATTTGTATTCAAAAAATATATTTGGATTTCAGCAACGGTCTAAAGTAGATTCGATAATGGCTGTAAAAGCTACATGCATATTTCATGTTAAGCTCTTTGAAATCTCCCGAATATGTGTAATGTGAGGCAAGCAAACGGGCTCACTTAACGCAAGCCATAGCATATTTTCAAATATCCTTGTTATTAATTGAAATGTTGTAATTGAAATTCATAATGATATTTACCTTCAAGGTATTAAGCGAATTAATAAATTTTGTTTTATTACTTTTTTCTTTCCTGTACTAGTAATTAGTAGGTAGTAGTAGTAGTTAGTAGGTCCTAGACCTATTAAATAGGAGTAAAAAAAACTAAGAAACAATGATTTAATAAGGAATTTTGTTTCATCGATGACTTGTTAACAAATACAGCAAATTTTAGAATGTTGCCATTTATAAAATACTGTTTTGGTTATTTTATCTCCTTTAATGTAAGCTATCGGTCATCAAAAGAGTCTTTCAACTTATAGGACTTCTATTTGCCTTTTTTTAGTAAAAAAATTGAAATAAGGCCAAATATTGTCTTTTTACCTAAATCTATAATATTATCTTTTTATATTGTCTTTTTACCTCAGAAGTCAGTGCGTGCACCTGAATGTAGTGATGTAGCCGAAATTATTAAGTGGGTTTTATTCATGTCTTGTAAATGGTAATAGCGTTGTTTTTTATTATCTACTAGCAGTGCCCGCGACTTCGTTCGTGTGGAATTAGTACTTTTCATATGTTAATTGATGATGATTTGTTTGTACTTTTAAATGTCACCTTATATATAACACAACGTATATGCCGTTTGATTCTTTATTGAGGATAGAAGTTGATATCTATGGGCCACAACAACCACTTACCATCAGGTGGGCTGTGTGCTCGTTTGTTACCCTATGCTATAAAAAAAACAAAAAAAAACACAATTTCACCCTCTTAGCGGTCGAATTTTCCTAAATCCTTTCTCAATCAATGGATGTCTACTTAATAAAAGGTAGTTACTCTACAAATTTCAGATTTCTTAGCCAAGAGGTTTGCACTGTGCATTGATAGATCAGTCAGTCACTCAGCACATGTTTTATATTAAAAAGAGGATATATTAGATAAACAGTGAACAGTGATACCTGTCGGTAAATAACAAAACTAAATCTACAGCTAATTAAATTCCTGTGTGGCTATGTGGCTTCCCTGTGGCTGTTAAACCTATTTATGGATAGTTGTTAGGAAAATTTGAAAGTAGAAGAATGCGGGTTAAGAATGGGTGAGTTAACCGTCAAATGCCTTTTGTACGCAGATGATCAAGTCATACTTGCGTCTTCGGCAGCCGAGTTGCAAATGATGGTTACATTAATGAACAGGACATTAAAAGAAAAGGGAATGAAAGTCAACGCAAGTAAGACGAAAGCTATGGTTTTTGAAAGAGAAGAAAGTAAACCGATATGTGAAATAAGAATAGAAGGGGAGTTGGTAGAGCAAGTAGATGAGTTTGTGTATTTGGGATGTGTGTTTAGCAAGGATGGTAGATATGATAAGGATATAGAACGACGAGTGAATGCATGAAATAGAGTAAATGGGGCTCTACACTCTATTGTGAAAAGTCAGAATGTGTCCAAAAAGGCATGTATGGCAATTCACAATGCTGTGTTAGTGCCTACTTTAATGTATGGTAGTGAAAGTTGGGTGTGGCAGAAGAAGCACGAGAGTAGAATAAATGCTGTAGAAATGCGGTCATTAAGGAGTATGTTAGGGATGAATCTGAATGACAGAGTGAGAAATTGTTTAATAAGAAAAGAGTGTGGTTTGCAAGATGATGTTGTGACCTGGATTAAGAAAGGAATGCTTCGGTGGTTTGGTCATGTAGAAAGAATGAATGAGGAAAGAATGACAAAGCAAATTTATGTTGCAGAGGTGAACGGCAGAGTCGGGAAGGGTCGCCCTAGGCGAAAGTTTATCGACCAAATTGGCGATATATTGAAAATGGGCCAAATCAAGAGTACCTTTAACCGACGAGCGTGTATGCGTAGGTATATGGATGTGGAGGAAGCGAGAGAGGTCTGTCAGGATCGTGCCAAATGGAAGTCCATAGTCTCTGCCTACCCCTCTGGGTGACAGACGTGAGTGTTTATGTATATATTTAATAAGCCTCAATTATAAATGCAAAAATATTCTGAATTGATTATGATTTATATACCTCGTTGAAATCAATACACGTTGAGCGATTTTAAGCATCCTCATTAATATGTGCTAGTCATTACTGATCAGGTCGTTAATATAACTCATATACATTTCTAACTCTAATATTTATATAGACTCTCGCTTTTGATCTGATTATATCATTTTAGGGTTCCGCTGTCTAAAAATAACAACAATGGTTGTAAAGAAATCGTTTACCTCGATGATATTCTCACCCAGCTAAAACACACTGAACACACGTGGTATACGTGGCAGAGCATGGTTGTATCATAGTGGGTCAGTTCAACTGGGACCACGCTCTCACAGAATACCAGCGTAAAATAGCAACTTAATGCTGCTATGTTTCCTATGGTGAGTGTAGAGAACCGGAGACTCTTTTTACTGGAAACGAGGCACTCCATCTTCATACTCAGGGGTGACAAAGCATCTGCATTTTGATTCTTAATCGAGGATAAATGATAGATATCTATGGCTCACAGTATCCACTTCCCATCAGGGAAGCTGTGTGCTCATCTATCACCCTTATTCTATAAATATATATATATATATATATATATATATATATATATATATATATATATATATATATAAATATTTGAAGTGAATAAATTTATTCACATCAAATGTAATTTCATATTTAAGCTAAAATTTTAGTTTTTAGGAGTGAATTTTTAATCATCAGATGATAAAAGTTCATAGCGTCATATGATGATAACATACAATAAAAACAAATTAAAAATTACAGTTGCTTGAATAAAACACTTTAATAGTTTAATTTCTTACATTTCATCGAGTTATTTTATTTATTTATTTAACAATTTTAAGAGAACACTAGCTACTAACAACAAATTAAATACATAAAATATAACTAGGAGCTAATAACAGTTCCCAGATATTTTTAGTATTAATTTTTTATTTAAGTATAATTTAATTGATGGATACATTTTATCTGATAATTTTAAATGGGCCCTTTGGCGTTATATTGTAACACGTTGTTAAAAAAAAATAAGTAAATGAATAACAAAACGTAGTGACTATATTCTCTCAGGTAAGAACTATAAATTTGTTCTATCCGTCTGCTTTAATATTACAGAACATAATTTTCAATCTGAATAAATTATATATAAAATTAAGTAACATATACTTTCGACGTAGGTACATACTTATTTCTCAATTTTATGGTTAGTTAAATTACATACGAGTTTTATTTTATGCATTTCTCCCATGTCTAAACAGAGTACGCAAACATTTAGGTCATTTAAAATAAGTATGTAGTTCCTGAAACCACTTATAGTACCTACTTGAGTTATTGAAATATCAAGCTTCAAAGTAACCTGCAATTATTCTCGCTCCTATCTATCTTCTGAACATAAACATTTTAAACGAAGCAACGATGCAGTAAACGGATAAAGAACGGTATTTAAACTTTAATTTACACTTGTGCTAACATGCACTTAGTAAATTCTGTTTACTTTTTTTTGTTATGTTTAATACTTAACGCAGCTGCATCGAACAATGTTTATTCAATTAAAACAATAACTTAATAATCTAAAGTAATATATGTACAATTAAAGTGTTTGTCTGCAATGTCGAAATAAATACCTTTTTTTGTGCTGAGGTGTTGCATGCGATTAAGACAAATAACCATTTAAAAAAATTATATGACTTTTTGTCAGTCTATTTTTCAATCTTCGAAACGTTTAAACCATTTGTAATAAAACTTGACGAAAAGAAAGAGAAAAATGCCTGGAGGGATCATTTTATCCCAAAAGCTTGGAGTTTTTTAAAATAAAAATATAAGTTTTTGATAGTTATATTATCTTATTTCTTATATTATAAAAACGGCCAGACGGCAAATGTTCAGTGATGTCTCAGTGATTGTGAGGATGAAAACTGGTAGCAATCATCGAATGGAAAGAGGCACACTGAAGCTTGACCCGTGTTACGTTGGAGAGGTAACGTATTATTGAATCAACGCTCCGTCCCCTTTGTACTTGTAGTTCTATTCATCAAAGAGTTCCAGTAGCAGTCATCAAAGTACACCTTTAGATCACTCTTTCAAGTCCTAAGGTAAGGCCTCTTCATAACTAACAAAACGAGCCTCAACTCAGCACATCTAATTCTCTTCGCCGAGGAGTTCCAGTAGCAGTCATCAAAGTCCACCTTCAAGTCACTCTATTAAGTCCGGAGGTAAGATCTCATCATAACTAAAAAAACGAGTCCAAAATCGGCACATCTATTACTACTCTTCGAGAAGTTCCAGTAGCAGTCACTGAAGTACACCTTCAGGTCACTCTTTCAAGACCGGAGGTAGACTAAATGTCGACTGCGCCCTAGGCTAGCCTAGCACCTCATCGGCACCCCTCTAGGGGCCATATTATATCTATTATAAATTAACTCATTTTGCAAATAAACTGTATAACAATTTATAATATAGTTTAATAATTGAAAAATATTAAGGATACGAGTACCATAAACAGGGGGGCATAAATGAAAAATGTGATGAGAGAGTAAGAGTAATTTAGGAGTAATCAAATATGACGATCTTTTTTTTTCGTTTTAAAACTTCCGCGCGCGGAATAGTAATTATAAAATTAATATTATTATATTCTAAACATATAATAAAAATGAAAATTGCAGATGTCTGTACATTTTATATTTTTATAATAAAAGTGGTTGAAATTAACTAGAAATAAGCAATTCAATACATTTCTATTGTTGAAATATATGACAAATGTTAAATATTAGGTCCTTACATATGAAATTAGCGTTTTGTCGTACTGACCACTTTGATCTGAAATATCTCCTCTTTGGTTAAGAATTCCAAATTCAAATTTATAAATTCATTTAGCTGGTACATTTGAGTTTTGAAAACAGCCATTCATTTGTATTTTCCCTCGTTATTTTTTTCTTTGGCGTTGCTTATTACCGCACAATGGAAAACATGAAACATCGGTATATTTACGAGTACGAGTTCTACCGTGGCACCAGTGCTGCAGAAACAGCTCGAAGAATTAATGATGTGTACGGCGCTGGTGTCGCAAAAGAACGCACGGTACGTTTTTGGTTTAATAGTGGTGATGAAAAATTCAGGAAATTTCGACCTTCAAAACCAACCCCTGGGACGGCCGGAGACCAAAGTGGAAAATGAAGAATAAAAGGCTATTGTGGAAGCGAATCCATCACAAAGCACTTCAGAGATATCTGTAGGCTTCGGGGTAAGTGATAAAACTGTATTAATCCACTTGAAGCAAATCGGGAAAATAAAAAACTTGACCGATGGCTACCTTATGAATTGAGTGAATCGAACTTGCAAACACGCGTCGACTACTGTTACTTTGCTCAACCGACAAAATAATAAAGAAATTTTAAATCGAATCATTACTTGTGATGAAAAGTCGATACTGTACGATAATCGGAAGCGCTCGTCGCAATGGCTGAACCCTGGAAACCCAGCCAAATCCTGCCCTAAACGAAAATTGACCCAGAAAAAGTTACTTGTGAGTGTTTTGTGGACTAGCACCGGTGTTGTTCACTACAGCTTTCTAAAATCTGGCCAAAGGATTACGGCAGATATCTATTGTCAGCAACTGCAAACCATGAAGGAAGAACTAGCTGCTAAACAACCGAGATTGGTCAATCGCTCTAGGCCACTGCTGCTTCACGATAACGCAAGACCAGACACTGCACAACAAACCATCACTAAGTTAGATGAGCTACAATTGGAATGTCTGAGATCCACCGTATTCCCCGGACCTTGCTCCAAAAGATTTCTATTTTTTTCCGGAATTCGGACAACTTCTTACAAGAAAAAAATTCAACACCGATGCGGCAGTCCAAACCACCTTCAAAGAGCTTGTTGCTTCTCGTTCCCATGGTTTTTTTAGTAAAGGGATCAATGAACTACCTATGAGATGGCAAAAGTGCATAGATGACAACGGTGCATACTTTGATTAATTAAATATATTTTACAAAAAAAATGACGTTATATTCCTCCAGTACAAACTGCCAATTTCATATGTAAGAAATACTAATAAATCATACCCGCGATAACGATAATATACACGGAAACCAAAATTTAATGTATTTTATTCTATGTGTAACATTCGCGGAAATATAGGGAATTGTTACACCTGCTTAGAAGTCTAGAATTTTATTGTCTATTATTTAAATGCAATGTTTTAGTTTCATGCATTTGAAATACTAGGTAACCTTGTTTATCAAACACACCTTTGATGTTTAATGCAAAATACTGCTCTTTATAAAATATTCATGAACTTTTTAAAGGAGTTGTATTGAGTAAATAAAATCTTTCCAATTTATAAGTGGCTATGGGTGCACTATTCGATGCATGCAGAGTAAGAGTGATAAACAAGCACTCAATCCACATGTGTGTATAATCTCTTAGGAATTAAAATAGTTACTTTAGTTACTTAAATTATTTTGTCCGAGCAGGTTGGATCATAAATCATCGGAGTATTTCGCTCTCTCTCCCACTCACGTTCTGTTTTAAAATAATTCTGCCAATCACATCTAAACGGAAATTCCAATTTCTGAAATATTTTTAAATAATTGTTTCCCAGTAGTTTGTGTCCCAGTAGAAATTCAGTATGCATTGTTACTGAATTATGTATACTTTGTTGTACTAATGTGGTTACTGAAAATGATGGATTTTGTTTGTCGTTTAGCTCATCATTCAAATGCCCCAATGTTTAAATTTTGTAATTAAAGAGAAACTGTTAGTTAATTAACACTGAAATAAAATTACGGTAGTATTGTTAAAATTTTTATGATGTAACATATTTTTATATGTCATTTGGTTAATTTCTAAGCTAAATTCAATCATCATCATTATTATTGAAGTCTACTGCTGAAAATATTATGCCTCCCCATAGATTGCCTCACGGAGGTGTATTTGCCATAGAATTCACGCTTGAAAGCCAGTTAGGCAACTACAGTTTTTAACATTTTGAGTTCTAATCAGGAAAACAATACATACATGGGTAGTATTAGCCAAACTTCGGGGAGTGGTCTCAGCCTGCCAAAATGTTTAGCCCTGGAAGTGGTGGATATGCCCGCAACATGTAATTTTCTCCTCCGTCATATATGTCCTGCACAGGGGACTATCTGTAACACACCTACACACCTATGGTAAATAAATGTTTGTTAAAAGAGACGTGTCATGTAATAGCACTTGCTGCTATCCTGAGCTGTGGTTTGTTTAATTTCATTAAAACTTTAGTAACAATTGTTCATTGCTGGTAGAGCCTCCATAGTTTGCCTACAGTGTTCTAGATTTTTGCTAAGCTGAACGTGATGATTAGTGTAGTGATTACGTAAAAGTGAATGAACATTCTCAAAAGAAATCGGTGTCATCGATTCCGATACTATGGCGTCCAGAGCCGATCCTCCCCCGGCCATTTTATGTGCTGCGCCCTTGATCAATTTAACAGTCACATTATTTACATATTTCATTAAGTCGTTAATGGCATTAATATATAAACCCGAGTTTATCACATTGAAACTCAGAGCCTGTAGAACCGCCATGCTTTTTCGGTAGGTATCTTGATCGAGAATTCCGTTACCTTCCTGGCATCTATTGCTATGACCGCATGAAAAATAACATAAGTCTGAAAGACAGTATTGAGGGTAAATAGCGGTGTACATATTGAGGTTTTCCGAGAAAGTCCCATATCCTGTACCTGCTGTTATTTTAGCACCATCCGTGAAAACTCTAAGTTGTTTTGGGTTAATTCCCCAGCAATTTCATTTAATTATATCTTAAATCTCGTATCAAACACAAATTGTTTGGGGATTTTGTCGTACTTGGCTTCGCTAGGAATTTTGGTGAAAATTCTATCGATTATACCTATATGAGGGACCCTACTCTAATCCGAAGATTTAAGGATTTGAGTCTGATGGCAGTTAAAGTCACTTTTTGTAGTATGTGTAGGTCGAACTGGGCTAGCTCCAGCCTATAAAGAGGCTGTTGGAATAGTCTTTATACAGTCTGTGGCAGCTGAAGCTTCTTTTTAGTGGTGGCTTCACTTTTTTTGATTCACCATACCAGAGCGCCGTATGTGTTCACGGGCTGAATCACAGTTCTGTACCGCCACAGTATGATTTTGGGAGATAGACCCCATCATTAATTTGTCAAACATGTTTTTGCATCGCTAGAAGGTTATACTAGTTTTGTGGATTTGGCTTTATATGAGTTTATTCTAGTTGAGCTTACCTTGAGGTATGACCTAAATATTTTACCTCATAAGATTGAAGATAGATGGAGTTTGTGCTGAAAAAAAATTGGAAGATGTAGCAGCGAGGTTCTTAAAAAAATCTTTGGTTTATTTCTGAGCCAAAGAAACGCCTTCTAAGGAAGAAAATGTCACATTTTCAACCTTTATGTGTCAGCCAGAGGTGCACCTTTGGTGCAGTACCACATTAAACGCAGAAAGGTAAGTGTGCTAGTGCTCTCAAACTCGCCTTTATAAGTACAAGCAAATTTTTTAGTATCACAATCTCGGAAAGGTTCGAGTCTATGCGTGAATATTACGTATATATATAAATATATATATATATATATATATATATATATATATATATATATATATATATATATATATATATTTTAATTTATATTATTCATGATGATCAGCGCAAGCAACATAATTGTAGAAAATAGTTAAAAAAAAATAAGAATCCCAATTTCACAGACAGAGTGCTTTGGAGCAATCTTTTAAGTTGTAGAATATGTTGGATTATATTATTACGTGATGGGAAAATTTAGTACCCCTTTTAAAGCATATTACGCGCACGGAAGAGTGTGATATTTGGCGTAGTTAAAGGTTACATGGGAAAGGAGTACAGAAAGCTAATATTTATATATGTATGTAAATACATTTTGTGAATTAATGATTTATTAAGATAATTAAAAACTAATTAAAGGTTGCTCTTAATCGAGTTTAAACATCTAGAAACAATAAAACACCTCAAATATATAGCGACCATACACTGACAACTCTTATTCCTGGAGAAATATATTAAAACTTCGAATTAAAAAATCATTATTGATAGCACTTTTATTTCGATGTCAGTATTTATTTAATTTTAACAATTAAGACGATATAATTTGGGAGTTAATTGATTTTTTATCATCACTCATTTTATTTGTACTTAAACGGTCTTCATAAATATATGGACCAAGGAAACAAACCGGGGACCTCATGATCAGCAGCCGAGTGCTTTAATATACACGGTAATCAAGTATTTTAAGTTACGGGAGTAAAAGCATAATTTTATAATGATTTCTTATATTTACGCCAACACTACACATTTAAATAAAACTAGTTTTACGGATTTAATCGCGTTTATTAACTTATTTTATATTCCTGATGTTTTGAGTAATTCACAGCACCCATGGTCACGAGTGTGACTGAGGTGTTTGACGTCCAAATATCATAGTTAACCACGGCTAGCTCCAGATTAAAAATTATTAATTTTTGTTCCAATCTATGAAGTATGAACTTACAGTATCATAAAGTCTTATAGTTTTATGCTTGGGTTGGGATTTAATTTTATTATTTATAGGACCCAAAGCAGATGGTAGCACCCAGCCATCTTCTCTATTGAAATTAGGATGTTTTTTGATTTCAATAGCTTCGCGAAACATCCCTGGAAGGAATCGGTGTTCTTTAGCGACGATTTGTGGTCTATCAAATTTGATTTAGTGACAGGGGCGATCCTGTACATGTTCACAGACTGCAGACTTCTAGGGGCATCGACTTTTCACATCAGCTGTGTGTTCTATAACGCGGGTTTTATTGATATTTTAGTTTGTCCTTCATAAGAGAGACCACATTCACAATCAAGATTGTACACTCCTGCATCTCGCAGAGGGACATTACACTTGACTGATGGTAAAAACTGACTAATCCTGTTCGGCAGCTTGAATTATGTTTTAACGGAAGCACGCTTCAAGATATAGCCAATCTTGTCAGTGACACCTCAGACATACAGTGTCTGTACGTCAGGCACTCGTTCGACTGTGGCGGGCTTCATTCATTCACTTAGACGTAGGTGCGGGACCCGACGCTTATTGTCGTGCAAAACTTGCTTGACTTGTTAAAGCTCGACGGCCAGGTTCGTGCTCTCTGAAACAAAGATTTACCCACCGTAGCTAACTGTGAATTCTCATCACAATCCTTAAAATGAAAAATTTAGAAATCACGTAATATTACATACGTATATTTTTGTTTATATATAAAGTTTGCTGATTTACAAAGATTTGTTAAACGCTGCCACGATACATAAGAAAACCCACTGTGGGGTAATATGTTTTTTTAAAGAAAGAAAAATGTGTTTCTGTGCTTATGTGTGTGACACTATGATAGCGCAGTTACAGCTTCCAATAAATTTCCAATGACTGTAGTATCGCCCAAATTTCGACGAAATCAAAGGCTATCTCATAGTTCACATACGCCAGATATAGTGGCAAATTGTACTCCTCGGACTTCCGTACAATTTGCCGAAGGGTATGTATGTGCTCTATGGTGCTAAAATCTTTTCGGAAACCGGCTTTTACGGGAGGCTGAAAGTCATCGAGTCTGCAAGCGAGATGATTCGCAATGAGTCTCGAAAACAGCACGTAGACGTGGCTCAGAAGGAAAATCGGTCCGTAGTTCTTTAAGAGAGCATTGCCGCATTTTTTGAGGAACAAGACATTCGCACTTCTGCTTTTTCTTATAGGAGAGGGGGCAAACGACCATGCGGCTCACCTGTTGGTAAGTGACTACCGCCGCCTATGAACAACTGCAACACCAGGGGAACCAGGGGAATTGCAGATGCGTGGGGAACCATGGGTAAACATCAGGGGAACCAGGGAAAATCGTTTATGGTGTAGCACCACCAATGAGGACGGAAATAAAGAACTTTTGAAGGATTTCAAGTACTGGTTTCCACTCGATTTCAAAAGCTTCGCTGTAATTCCATCCTCGCCTGGGCCTTGTCGTTTTTAAGGTGCTGGAGTGACATTCTAATCTCGATCAGACTGACGTCTGGTATATCATCGGAATAGCGTTAGATAAGACTTGCTCATGGATCGTTGTTCACACCCGCGTGTGGTTCCAATGATGATGTGTACAGCTGCCCATAGAACCTCTCAATCTCTCTTAAAATCTCAGGTGCCCCGGAAACGACGCTGCCACGCTCGGTCTTTAGCTGCGACACTTGGTTCTTTCTGGAACACAGATTTCTAGCAAAGACTTTGATCCGCTAGATTGTTTTTTCAATACGAGCAGTATTAAAGTTGCCTAAGTTCCACCGCATGCATTTGGAGATCTCACTGTTTAGTTGCCTATATGCTATCAAATCTACTGATGACTGCAGCTTCATTTTCCGTCTAACAGCCATGAGATTAAGAGGGTGATCAGAGAGTTTTTTGGTTCTTCTGCGGCGCGTCTTGCAAAACATAGCTCCAACTTCATGGACAGTTTCCACGAGCTTCTCATTCATATCGTCCACTGCATTGCAATCTTCTAGACAACGGAAACGATTATGTAACTCAAGCTGAAAGGTTTTGGGAATTCGGATTAGAGAACGAGGGGGAACGAGCGTTGACTTCATTAGACGACAGCTCTCCAACTTTACGAATAGGTTCAGTGTGCCTCTCACCATTCGGTGATCACTGCCAATTTCCCCCCTCACGATCACTGAGACATTTCTGAACGGTTGTCGTCTGGTAGTCATAATAAAGTTAATCTCCTTTTTTATTGAACCGTCGGGGCTCGGCCAGGTCCACTTTCTGTGAGGCCGTTTCTGGAAGAAATAGTTCATCATAAAAAGTCCCTCTTTCTCCATGAAGTCGGTCAGGTGCTGGCCCCTTGTATTCCGTTGCCCTATTTCGAATTTCCCTACGTTTAGCTCACCTTTCTCTCTTGTACCTAGTTTTGCGTTGAAGTCTCCCATTAACACCGTATAGTGGGTTTTGGAGGAATGCCTAGCTCTTGAAATATCCTCATATATTTCCTCCACCGCCATATGTGCCGAAGTTGTTGCGTAAACCTGTATTACCTCCTGTGAATACCATTTGGTGATTCTGAGTATAAAGATACGCAACCCTCGTCGGCACACTCTCAATCTTTACAACGTTGTTAACGAGAGACTTATGGACGATCAATCGGAGACCTCCTTGGGATAGATGGTCACCCTTCCAGTGAGAGAACAAGTTGCTGGATTCGAGGATTACCAAGTCGTCCTCCTCTATTCGGGCCTCAGATAATCCTATAATATTCCAGCGCAACTTGTCTATTTCTTCTTCCAGCTCCATAATCTTCTCGTCAGTCCTCAGGGTGCGTGCGTTATAAATAGGTTCGGTTAGGATATACGTAGGTTCTTAGCATCCCCTGTCCCGCCGTTACAATGGTCGTTACCGTAACCAGGAAAAGCGTGGCCGCCGGGGACTGAGGTCTGTCTCTTAGTTACTTTAATCAAGGTGGTATATTGCCATAGTTGCAACGCTTTGTGAGCGGGTTGACAACCGCAGTTTTTTTATTATTGTTTGCTGTTATCAGACAGATACCTCTGCCTATCTTTTGCCTCATTTTCCCTCTGTCGCCTCTTATGCCACCCACGGTAAGATATGGGGTAGTGAGTATTCTTACCCGCCATTACACGGGAAATTCAATGGATATTTTAAATGTTAATTACAGTTTTGTTTTACAGTTTTTATATGAAGTTTACATACATGTAGGTACGGATTTTTGTTAATGACGCTGTCTGCACATCTTGCTATTGCATTTGCACTTCTTCGTGAAGATTTGGTAAACATTGGGCCTATGAATATTTACTATGGGTTTTGTAATAACTCGACTGATGGACAAAAAGCGAGCGAAGAAAGTTGTGTAAAAATATCCATGCAAGATTTCATTTGCCGTATTTTATTGACTTTGTCTCGCTTTTCTTAATTATTTTAGTTCTTTTCAAACATTTAGATGTCCATCGCTGAACAAACTGCCTCATAAGGGGGATTATATTTTCTATAGTTGCCACGCTAGTCAGGCGGTTAAGTAATCACAGTTTTTTTTTAGTTAGAGTTGCTAACAGGAGGATGCTGCTGCTATCTCCAGTTTCTTTTATCTCTTTCTATTTTTACGATAATTGCGGATTAAGATTGAGTTGTGGTTTAGAATTACACCGCCACTAGACACCAGTCTTTTTATAGATTAATATAATTTTTTGACATAAGAGACTGCATAAGACAAACGATCCACTTAACATCAGGTTTACATGTTTGAATTCTTCTTTCTATATAAAAATTTAGATTACCTAAATCCTTTGGTAGCAAACTTAAAAACAAAGCATACATATGCCTTGTCACCAAAGGAACTAAGACAAAATGTTGAAACAAAGGTTTATAAGGACACTGTTATTTGTTATTTACTTGTACTTGTTAGCGATGGGGGTAAAACATAAGAGAAAATATGAAGAAATGAGTGTAGACCTGTAGTCTACCATCCGTTCTAGGAGTCTCACTGTCGTTGCTACGCCCATTAGGGTGTGATTATTAATGTAGGCAAGGAAGATGTTGTTGATGTGTCGCATTGGGATGGGTGTTGCTGTTGGTTTGCGGGATTTGATGTTGTCATGTAATTGTGTCCCTCACGTTGCACTGCTGTATGATGGTAATTTGGCGGATGGGGGCTAAGCGAGAAAAGTGTAAGATTTTTCCATCACGACCCCATTTGACGTAGTCTAGACGTCCTTGGTGGCTATAAGGAAGCGAGGTGGTATTATATGCATCTCCCTCGCACTTTTTCGTATCAATAATAATTTACTACGAAAGGAAATTCATTCCAACCGAGTGTTCCACGATACTCATGCATGTTTTTATTTTATTTACATTTTTATGTTAAATGCCGTAATGAAATTTCTTGCTCTGTTCACGACATTGTCGCGTTTAGCTTGGGCCTGTGTTTTCAGTGCTGGTCCGTACCGTGAGCGCAGTATTCCTCAGAGAAGATTATGTTATTTCTGACGTGTGTTAAGCTCTAGTAGGAAGCGTTGTTACTAAAATCTGATATGGACAATGTTTTCAATTTTGTAAATGCTTAGTCTATATGAAATAAATTCAAGAGCTCACTCATTGTGTGTTGTTGAATAAGAATTGAAAATGATTTTAAAATAACAGTAAATCGTTTTATGGTCAGAAAAGGCCGAGACGTTACCTGAATGTTACCTTAAGTCAGTAACGTTACTTTAGCACTTTTACACGAGCACGTGTGAAATCTGAGGAGAGGTCGTGTTAGCAATGTGAGTAAAAAAAATCAATCGGAAATCGTCAGAATTAACAGCTTCTTATGCGATATCTTGGGATTTAAACAAAAGATGTCTTCCTGGTAACGGCTTTAATGGCGGACTGAACGGTGACGTTACAATAATTAACAAATACCTTAAACCTCCAGCCTTAAATATTTACATAATTATATTGAAAACAACTTAATAACTTTTAAAACTGATAATTTAATTATACTATTAATCTAACATAGCAATTTAATTATGGGTCGTCGGATTCTCTTGGAACGGGTCACCGGCCGCGACGATGGTGGTGGTTGTGGAGGAGTGGCGGGGTCTGTTACAGTCTCGCTGGGATATTGCGTATCTGCTATGGCGTTATCGTTGCTATCAACGTGCTCAGTTTCCACGTCATCTTTTCCAGCAGAAACCGGCTACTTCCGTTTGCAGCTCTGAAGAGGCATCTGCATACTCATGCTCAAGCCTATTTCGATCCTTTTCATCGACCTCATTAGTGATATCTGGACAGGTAACACCAGATAGGCGCAACCTACGTCTTATTTGATTGATGTGTCTTTTAATAAGTCGACCGTCACTATTGTCGAGAACGTATCTTCGTGAACCTTCTTTATGGGTTACCGTGCCCTTGACCTATTTATCCCGGGTGCCATAGTCCCTAGTCCAGACGGTGTATCCCAAAGAGAAATTACGCGGAACACCACCCGCATATTCGACTTGACGCTTCTGAGCATCGAGCACACGCGCTTGCACCACGTACCTACCGCGAAGTAAATCCAACCGTGAACGCAAGAAACGTCGCTGCAGCAGCATCGCTGGGCTGCGATAGCTTCTTCATCATCATCATTATTACAGCCTTTCATAAGTCCACTGCTGAACATAGACATTCCCCAAGGAATGCCACAAAGCACGGTCCTGAGCCACCTGCATCCATCGACTTCCTGCATGTCTTACCAGGTCGTCACTCCATCTCGTGGGGGTTCGCCCTACACTTCGCCTACCGGTACGAGGCTGCCAATCGAGAACCTTTCTTCCCCATCGGTTATCGGTTCTTCGAGCTATATGGCCGGCCCACTGCCTCTTCAGCTTACTATTCCGTTGGGTTATGTTGGTTACATTGGTTCTACTGCGGATATCCTCATTTCTAAGTTTATCATGCAGAGAAACCCCGAGCATAGCCCTCTCCATAGCTCGCTGAGCAACCTTGAGCTTCCTCATACGGCCAGCAGTGAAGGACCACGTCTCAGAACCGTAAGTCATCACTGGCAACACGCACTGGCCGACATATTCATGGAGGAATTTGAGGAGAAACCCCTTCTTACTGCTCCTGTAAATCCAAGATTCTACAAGCGGTACGTAGACGACTCTTTCACAATGTTACCATCTGACAAAGCCACTGCATTTTTAGCCCACCTTAATTCCATAAACCTTAAAATACAATTCACAATGGAGTTAGAGGCAAACATTTCTTTAGCTTTCCTAGATGTTTTAGTCATCCGAAATCCTGATAACACCATTGGTCACACTTCGTATGGAAAAAGACCCATACCAACCGCGTAATTTCTCTTTGGGATACACCGTCTAGACTGAGGACTACGGCACCCGAGATAAATGGGTCAAGGGCACGGTAACCCATAAAGAAGCGGATATCCTCATTTCTAAGTCTTTCTAAGTTGACCGTCACTATTGTCGAGAACGTATCTTCGTGAACATTCTTTATGGGTTACCGTGCCCTTGACCTATTTATCCCGAGTGCCGTAGTCCCTAGTCCAGACAGTGTATCCCAAAGAGAAATTACGCGGAACACCACCCGCATATTCGACTTGACGCTGCTGAGCATCGAGCACACGCGCTTGCACCACGTACCTACCGCGAAGTAAATCCAACCGTGAACGCAAGGAACGTCGCTGCAGCAGCATCGCTGGGCTGCGATAGCTTCTTCATCATCATCATTATTACAGCCTTTCATAAGTCCACTGCTGAACATAGGCATTCCCCAAGGAATGCCACAAAGCACGGTCCTGAGCCACCTGCATCCATCGACTTCCTGTATGTCTTACCAGGTCGTCACTCCATCTCGTGGGGGTTCGCCCTACACTTCGCCTACCGGTACGATGCTGCCAATCGAGAACCTTTCTTCCCCATCGGTTATCGGTTCTTCGAGCTATATGGCCGGCCCACTGCCACTTCAGCTTACTATTCCGTTGGGTTATGTCAGTTACATTGGTTCTACTGCGGATATCCTCATTCCTAAGTCTTTCTAAGTCGACCGTCACTATTGTCGAGAACGTATCTTCGTGAACATTCTTTATGGGTTACCGTGCCCTTGACCCATTTATCTCGGGTGCCGTAGTCCCTAGTCCAGACGGTGTATCCTAGGTGTAACTTCATGGAGAAAGAGGGACTTTTTATGATGAACTCTTTCTTCCAGAAAAGGCCTCACAGGAAGTGGACCTGGCCGAGCCCCGACGGTTCAATAAAAAAGGATATTAACTTTATTATGACTACCAGACGACAACCGTTCAGAAATGTCTCAGTGATCGTGAGGGGGAAAATCGGCAGTGATCACGGAATGGTGAGAGGCACACTGAACCTATTCGTTAAGTTAGAGAGGTGTCGTCTAATGAAGTCAACGCTCGTTCCCCCTCGTTCTCTAATCCGAATTCCCAAAACCTTTCAGCTTGAGTTACAAAATTGTTTCCATTGTCTAGAAGATTGCAATGCTTTGGACGATATGAATGACAAGCTCGTGGAAACTGTCCATGCAGTTGGAGCTATGTTTTGCAAGACCCGCCGCAGAAGAACCAAAAAACTCTCTGATCACCCTCTTAATCTCCTGGCTGTTAGACGGAAAATGAAGCTGCAGTCATCAGTAGATTTGATAGCATATAGGCAACTAAACAGTGAGATCTCCAAATGCATGCGGTGGAACTTAGGCAACTTTAATACTGCTCGTATTGAAAAAACGATCTAGCGGATCTAAGTCTTTGCTAGAAATCTGTGTTCCAGAAAGAACCAAGTGTCGCAGCTGAAGACCGAGCGTGGCAGCGTCGTTTCCGGGGCACCTGAGATTTTAAGAGAGTTTGAGAGGTTCTATGGGCAGTTGTACACATCATCATTAGAACCACACGCGGGTGTGAGTAACGATCCATGAGCAAGTCTTATCTCACGCTATTCCGATGATATACCGGACGTCAGTCTGATCGAGATTAGAATGTCTCTCCAGCACCTTAAAAACGACAAGGGCCAGGCGAGGATGGAATTACAGCGAAGCTTCTGAAATCGAGTGGAAAACCAGTACTTGAAATCCTTCAAAAGTTCTTTATTTCCGTCCTCATTGGTGGTGCTACACCATAAACGATTTTCCCTGGTTCCCCTGATGTTTACCCATGGTTCCCCTTGTGTTTCCCCCTGGTTCCTCTTGTGTTGCCGGCAACGCATCTGCAATTCCTCTGGTTCCCCTGGTGTTGCAGTTGTTCATAGGCGGCGTAAGTCACTTACCAACAGGTGAGCCGCATGGTCGTTTGCCCCCTCTCCTATAAGAAAAAGCAGAAGTGCGAATGTCTTGTTCCTCAAAAAATGCGACAACGCTCTCTTAAAGAACTACGGACCGATTTTCCTTCTGAGCCACGTCTACGTGCTGTTTTCGAGTCATTGCGAATCATCTCACATGCAGACTCGATGACTTTCAGCTTCCCGTAAAAGCCGGTTTCCGAAAAGATTTTAGCACCATAGAGCACATACATACCCTTCGGCAAATTGTACGGAAGTCCGAGGAGTACAATTTGTCACTATATCTGGCGTATGTGGACTATGAGATAGCCTTTGATTTAGTCGAAATTTGGGCGGTACTACAATCATTAGAAATTTATTGGAAGCTGTAACTGCGCTATCATAGTGTCACACACATAAGCACAGAAACACATTTTTCTTTCTTTAAAAAAACATATTACCCCACAGTGGGTTTTCTTATGTATCGTGGCAGCGTTTAACAAATCTTTGTAAATCAGCAAACTTTAAATATAAACAAAAATATACGTATGTAATATTACGTGATTTCTAAATTTTTCATTTGAAGGACGGTGATGAGAATTCACAGTTAGCTACGGTGGGTAAATCTTTGTTTCAGAGAGCACGAACCTGGCCGTCGGGCTTTAACAAGTCAAGCAAATTTTGCACGACAATAAGCGTCGGGTCTCGCACCTACGTCTAAGTGAATGAATGAAGCCCGCCACAGTCGAACGAGTGCCTGCCGTACTGCCGCTGTATGTATGAGGTGTCACTGACAAGATTGGCTATATCTTGAAGCGTGCTTCCGTTAAAACATAATTCAAGCTGTCGAACAAGATTAGTCAGTTTTTACCATCAGTCAAGTGTAAGGTCCCTCTGCAAGATGCAGGAGTGTACAATCTTGATTGTGAATGTGGTCTCTCTTATGAAGGACAAACTAAAATATCAATAAAACCCGCGTTATAGAACACACAGCTGATGTGAAAAGTCGATGCCCCTAGAAGTCTGCAGTCTGTGAACATGTACAGGATCGCCCCTGTCACTAAATCAAATTTGATAGACCACAAATCGTCGCTAAAGAACACCGATTCCTTCCAGGGATGTTTCGCGAAGCTATTGAAATCAAAAAACATCCTAATTTCAATAGAGAAGATGGCTGGGTGCTACCATCTGCTTTGGGTCCTATAAATAATAAAATTAAATCCCAACCCAAGCATAAAACTATAAGACTTTATGATACTGTAAGTTCATACTTCATAGATTGGAACAAAAATTAATAATTTTTAATCTGGAGCTAGCCGTGGTTAACTATGATATTTGGACGTCAAACACCTCAGTCACACTCGTGACCATGGGTGCTGTGAATTACTCAAAACATCAGGAATATAAAATAAGTTAATAAACGCGATTAAATCCGTAAAACTAGTTTTATTTAAATGTGTAGTGTTGGCGTAAATATAAGAAATCATTATAAAATTATGCTTTTACTCCCGTAACTTAAAATACTTGATTACCGTGTATATTAAAGCACTCGGCTGCTGATCATGAGGTCCCCGGTTTGTTTCCTTGGTCCATATATTTATGAAGACCGTTTAAGTACAAATAAAATGAGTGATGATAAAAAATCAATTAACTCCCAAATTATATCGTCTTAATTGTTAAAATTAAATAAATACTGACATCGAAATAAAAGTGCTATCAATAATGATTTTTTAATTCGAAGTTTTAATATATTTCTCCAGGAATAAGTGTTGTCAGTGTATGGTCGCTATATATTTGAGGTGTTTTATTGTTTCTAGATGTTTAAACTCGATTAAGAGCAACCTTTAATTAGTTTTTAATTATCTTAATAAATCATTAATTCACAAAATGTATTTACATACATATATAAATATTAGCTTTCTGTACTCCTTTCCCATGTAACCTTTAACTACGCCAAATATCACACTCTTCCGTGCGCGTAATATGCTTTAAAAGGGGTACTAAATTTTCCCATCACGTAATAATATAATCCAACATATTCTACAACTTAAAAGATTGCTCCAAAGCACTCTGTCTGTGAAATTGGGATTCTTATTTTTTTTAACTATTTTCTACAATTATGTTGCTTGCGCTGATCATCATGAATAATATAAATTAAAAAAAAAAAAAATATATATATATATATATATATATATATATATATATTTATATATATACGTAATATTCACGCATAGACTCGAACCTTTCCGAGATTGTGATACTAAAAAATTTGCTTGTACTTATAAAGGCGAGTTTGAGAGCACTAGCACACTTACCTTTCTGCGTTTAATGTGGTACTGCACCAAAGGTGCACCTCTGGCTGACACATAAAGTTTGAAAATGTGACATTTTCTTCCTTAGAAGGCGTTTCTTTGGCTCAGAAATAAACCAAAGATTTTTTTAAGAACCTCGCTGCTACATCTTCCAATTTTTTTTCAGCACAAACTCCATCTATCTTCAATCTTATGAGGTAAAATATTTAGGTCATACCTCAAGGTAAGCTCAACTAGAATAAACTCATATAAAGCCAAATCCACAAAACTAGTATAACCTTCTAGCGATGCAAAAACATGTTTGACAAATTAATGATGGGGTCTATCTCCCAAAATCATACTGTGGCGGTACAGAACTGTGATTCAGTCCGTGAACACATACGGCGCTCTGGTATGGTGAATCAAAAAAAGTGAAGCCACCACTAAAAAGAAGCTTCAGCTGCCACAGACTGTATAAAGACTATTCCAACAGCCTCTTTATAGGCTGGAGCTAGCCCAGTTCGACCTACACATACTACAAAAAGTGACTTTAACTGCCATCAGACTCAAATCCTTAAATCTTCGGATTAGAGTAGGGTCCCTCATATAGGTATAATCGATAGAATTTTCACCAAAATTCCTAGCGAAGCCAAGTACGACAAAATCCCCAAGCAATTTGTGTTTGATACGAGATTTAAGATATAATTAAATGAAATTGCTGGGGAATTAACCCAAAACAACTTAGAGTTTTCACGGATGGTGCTAAAATAACAGCAGGTACAGGATATGGGACTTTCTCGGAAAACCTAAATATGTACACTGCTATTTACCCTCAATACTGTCTTTTAGACTTATGTTATTTTTCATGCGGTCATAGCAATAGATGCCAGGAAGGTAAAGGAATTCTCGATCAAGATACCTACCGAAAAAGCATGGCGGTTCTACAGGCTCTGAGTTTCAATGTGATAAACTCGGGTTAATATATTAACGCCATCAACGACTTAATGAAATATGTAAATAATGTGACTGTTAAATTGATCAAGGGCGCAGCACATAAAATGGCCGGGGGAGGATCGGCTCTGGACGCCATAGTATCGGAATCGATGATACCGATTTCTTTTGAGAATGTTCCTTCACTTTTACGTAATCACTACACTAATCACCACGTTCAGCTTAGCAAAAATCTAGAACACTGTAGGCAAACTATGGAGGCTCTACCAGCAATGAACAATTGTTTTACTAAAGTTTTAATGAAATTAAACAAACCACAGCTCAGGATAGCAGCAAGTGCTATTACATGACACGTCTCTTTTAACAAACATTTATTTACCATAGGTGTGTAGGTGTGTTACAGATAGTCCCCTGTGCAGGACATATATGACGGAGGAGAAAATTACATGTTGCGGGCATATCCACCTCTTCCAGAGCTAAACATCTCGGCATGCTGAGACCACTCCCCGAAGTTTGGGTAATACTACCCATGTATGTATTGTTTTCCTGATTAGAACTCAAAATGTTAAAAACTGTAGTTGCCTACCTGGCTTTCAAGCGTGAATTCTATGGCAAATACACCTCCGTGAGGCAATCTATGGGGAGGCATATTTTCAGCAGTAGACTTCAATAATAATGATGATGATTGAATTTAGCTTAGAAATTAACCAAATGACATATAAAAATATGTTACATCATAAAAATTTAAACAATACTACCGTAATTTTATTTCAGTGTTAATTAAATTACAGTTTCTCTTTAATTACAAAATTTAAACATTGGGGCATTTGAATGATGAGCTAAACGACAAACAAAATCCATCATTTTCAGTAACCACGTTAGTACAACAAACTATACATAATTCAGTAACAATGCATACTGAATTTCTACTGGGACACAATATGGAAACACGTTAGTATTTAAAAATATTTTAGAAATTTGAATTTCCGTTGAGATGTGATTGGCAGAATTTTTTTAAACAGAACGTGAGTGGGAGAGAGAGCATAATACTCCGATGATTTATGATCCAAACTGCACGGACAAAATAATACAAGTAACTATTAAGGATTGAGTGCTTGTTTATCACTCTTACTCTGCATGCATCGAATAGTCCACCCATATCCACTTATAAATTCGAAAGATTTTATTTACTCAATACAACTCCTTTAAAAAGCTACATGAATATTTTATAAAGAGCAGTATTTTGCATTAAACATCAAAGGTGTGTTTGATAAACAAGGTTACCTAGTATTTCAAATGCATGAAACTAAAACATTGCATTTAAATAATAGACAATAAAATTCTAGACTTCTAAGCAGGTGTAACAATTCCCTATATTTACGCGAATGTTACATATAGAATAAAAAACATTAAATTTTGGTTCCCGTGTATATTAACAGACGATACACAATACTAACAAAAAATATAACTTAACAATGCGACTACATGCTATGTGTTCATCTTCTTACAGGTAACCACAACTTACATAAATAGCGAAGTGATTTAAAAAAATAATAGAAAACAGATAGTTATATGATAATAAATATACATGGAAAAACAGATTTGATATAGCTACAGTTTGTGGATTTCATGCTTACATTCTATATATAATATTGATATTAAATGAAATCTATTAATTTTATTACACATTTCAGAAATGTTTATGGATCAAACACTTAAATCTAGACAACGGTGTATACATTATATCTATTTCTATGGAATTTGGTATACGGTTGTATAATGACATCATTCTGGTAAGTGGGGAGTTACGACTTAAATTACTTTTACAATTTTTTTAAACAACTTCATAAATAGGTTAAACAGCCACGGGAAGCTAGACAACTCTTTGTGACACCTTTATAGATGCAAAACCAGTCCGAGTAGACCCCGTTGATCCTGACACAAGCACTAGAGTTCCTATAAAGATACCTGTACTAAACCAGCGTTCAACGCAAATTAGTTCGATGTTTGCCTTAACACATGTTTGTCCACTCTGTCATAACCCTTTTTCAAGTCCATGAACGCACAAAAACTTTCTGATTTTGGCCAAAAACTTCTCAACGAATATGCGAGCATGCGTATGGAAAAGACTTGATCCATACACCCGATTCCTTTTCTAAACCCAGCTTGCACATCTCAATATTTTCCACCAGTTTCTTTTATAACTCTTTTAATTAATATTTAGAGTGATACTCTATCATATCCTGCTGCCTAACCTGCTTTCATGCACGTCATTGCTTTCACTATTACATCTACACTTATCTCCTTACATCTTTCCACTTCTTTCTAAACTTCTAGTTCATATAATTCTGACTTTTCTTCTTTCGTTAAGAATGTATTCTTTCCATCTCTTAAACTCGTAAGTTCGTCATTCAGCCAACAGCCGTTTTTGTTTCGTATATCATTCTTTGCATCTTAATCTTGGCAGCAGGTCTGCTTCGTGTCTGAACATCCATCTAGCTGCGCTGATACCACAACCAAATTGATACGTCAAGCGAGGGAGTATTTAATCCCCTTTGCTGACGTGCCTATTAGTGGTAAAGCTCGCCCATAGTTCAACACTGAGTGCGCTTGTGCTAAGAAGCACTAGCATATTGTGTGCTTATCCTGGGTATATGCGCGCAGCCGGAAAGCTCCGGACCTTAACCTTTAGAAGAGAACATTTAACCAAGCTGCCAATTTTCAACCGCATTAAACGCATCGGTGCAAAGCTCTCTGTCAAACCATCTGGCAGTAGAGCTTTTTACTCTCTCGCAAAAGTGTCCGAGCCAAACTTCTGTCAGTCTACTGCACACTGCCCCCGCTAGTAAAATCAGATGGCTCACCGGTGCATGCGCCTAAGAAGAAAGCGGAATTGTTTACTTGTCTTTTTGCTTGAAATTCGCGTCTGGGCAGTAAAAACAGCGTAACATCTCCATTACCTGTCAGCGGTACCTTTATCGCCTCCCCGTGAATACGAACTACCCCATATCTTCCCGTAGGTGTTGTAAAAGGCGACAGAAAAACTGAGGCAGAGGATGGGTAGCAGCATCTTTCTGATAATAGCAAAACAGCAATAAAAAACTGCGGTTGCCAACCCGCTCGCCAAGCGTGGCAACTATGGCAAATACCCCCCTATGAAGGTAAGACGAGACGGCCCCCAGTCCCCAGCGGCGCCGCTATTCCTGGCTACGGTGGCGGCCAAGGTAACGGCGGGGCATGGGATGCTTAGAATCTCCGGGGGAGGTTCGGTTGCCACCTACGACGACTCGACCTGGCAACTTATAACGCACGCTGACTGACGAGAAGATCCTGGAGCTGGAAGAAGAGGTAGACAAGTTGCGCTGGAATATCATAGGATTATCCGAGGTACAAAGAGAGGGGGAGGACACGGTAATCCTCGAATCTGGCAACTTGTTCTATCACCGGGAGGGCGACCATCTGTCCCAAGGAGGTATCGTATTTATCGTCCATCCATCCATCCATTACATCCCTTCACAAGTCCACTGCTGAACATAGGCCTCCCCCAAGGAATGCTACAAATCACGGTCCTGAGCCACCTGCATCCATCGACTTCCTGCATATCTTACCAGCTCGTCACTCCATCTAGTGGGGGGACGCCCAACAGTTCGCCTGCCGGTACAAGGCTGCCACTCGAGAACCTTTTTTCCCCATCGGTTGTCGGTCCTTCGAGTTATAATGCCGGCCGATTGCCACCTCAGCATACTAATCCGTTGGACTATGTCGGTCACTCTGGATCTACTGCGGATATCCTCATTTCTGAGTTCACCATGCAGAGAAATTCCGAGCATAGCCCTATACATAGCTCGCTGAGTGACCTTGAGCTTCCTCATCCGGCCAGCAGTGAAGGACCACGTCTCAGTTCCGTATGTCATCACTGGCAACACGCACTGGTTGTACAGTCTCGTTTTCAAGTTTTGAGAAGATGTGCCGTAATTTCCCGAACTAATTCGAAATTTATCGTCCATAAGTCTCTAATTAACAACGTTGTAAAGATTGGAAGTTTGTCGACGAGGGTTGCGTACATTATACTCAGAATCACCAAACGGTATTCGCTGAAGTTCATACAGGTTGACGCTCCAACCTCGGCACACCACGAAGATGGTGGAGGAAATGTATGAGGATATCTCTAGAGCCATGCATTCCTCCAAAACCCAATATACGGTGTTAATGGGAGACTTCAACGCAAAACTAGGCACAAAAGAGAACGATGAGCTGAAAGTGGGGAAATTTGGAATAGGGCAACGGAACCCAAGTAGCCAGCAGCTGGCCGAATGCATGGAGAAAAAGTTGCTCTTTATGAAGAACTCTTTCTTCCAGAAGCGGCCCCATAGGAAGTGGACCTGGTCGAGCCCCGACGGTTCGACAAAAAATTAGATTGACTTCATTATGACGACCAGACGACAACTGTTTAGTGATGTCTCAGTGATCGCGAGGGTGAAAACCAGCAGCGATCACCGAATGGTGAGAGGCACGCTGAACCTAATCGTTAAGTTGGAGAGGTCACGTCTAATAAAGTCAACGCTCCTTCCCCTTCGTGCTCTAATCCAAAGTATTGAAACCTTTTAGCTCTAGCTACGAAACCGTTTTCAGTGCCTAGAAGATTGCAATGCATTTTCCATGCAGTCCGAGCTAAGTTTTGCAAGACCCGGCGCAGAAGAAAGCAAAAACTCTCCGATCACAGTCTTAATCTCATGGCTGTTAGACGAAATATGAAGCTGCAGTCTTCAGTAGATTTGACAGCATACAGGCAACTGAACAGACAGATCTCCAAATGCATGTGGCAGAACTTACGCAACTTTAATCTGCTCGTATTGAAGAAGCGATCGAGCGGAACCAGGGCTCAAAAGTCTTTGAGATTTTTTTTGCCAGAAAGGGCCAACTGTCGAAGATGAAGGCCGAGTGAGGCAACGTCATTTCCAGGAAACAGGGAGATTTTAACGGTGGTAGAGCCACGCAGCAGTTTTTGCTGTTGCACGTATGGGCCGGCTCGAGCCGGGTTGGTACCACGACCTCACAGAATGCCGGCGTGAAGTAGAAGCTCTGCTTTTGCGTTTCGTCTGGTGAGTGCAGGTGGCCGGAGACCCAATCCCACCCCCCACCCCCATCAATATGGTAGCGGAATTAAACAATAGACTACCCCAGGAGGGTACCAGTACCCCTGGAGAATCCCTCGCTGAGCATCCACAACCATGTTATTCCAATCCTGAGCATGGGTGCTCAGGCTGCCCCGCGTATTCTGGGGAGGGGCAAAATTCCGCTCAAAAACATAACTGCTCGGGGCAAACTGAGCAACAATACCAAGGGGACCCCTGCCACGCTATCCGTGAATTTCTGCAACATCAGGGGACTTCACTCTAACCTAAACGCCGTCCACTACCATCTCGAGACGGCGAAACCGGCCTTGCTCTTCCTGACCGAGACGCAGGTTTCCTCTCCGGCTGATATTTCGTATCTCTCCTGCCCGGGGTACGAATTGGAGCACTCCTTTGTGCCTCGGGCTGGAGTTTGCGTGTATGTCAGAGAGGACATCTGTTCTCGACGCCTCGGCAGTCTTGAAGGTTCGGACCTGTCCATCCTTTGGCTACGCGTAGACAGCGACGACTATCCGCGCGCCTACGGGTGCCTCTATAGGTCCCATAACGGTACTGCCGAAACAGACCGACTCATCGACCACGTCCAAATGGCTACAGATTCCTTGCTACAACAGGTCCCATCCGCAGAGATCGTCATCCTTGGCGATTTTAACGCCCACCATGCCGAATGGTTCGGTTCACGTTTAACCGATCATGCGGGGAGATCTGTTTATGACTTTGCCTTGGCATATGGTCTAACACAACTGGTTACTTCGCCTACGCGGATTCCAGATGTGGAGGATCATACACCTTCCCTGTTGGACCTTCTGCTGACCTCTCATCCGGACGTATATCAGATTTCCGTCGATGCCCCTTTCGGCTCTTTGGACCACTGTCTAATCCGGAGTACGGTGCCACTCACGCTCCCTTCGCGGTTGCGTTCTGCAGGTTGCGCCGTGTTCGGCATTACAGGTCGGCGGATTGGGACGGAATGCGGTGTTTCTTTGCATCCTACCAATGGGGGCGGCTTTGCTTCTCGCCGGATGATCCTAGCGCTGTTGCTGACTCTGTCACTGATGTGGTGCTACAGGGAATGGAACTATTTATTCCATCATCTGTGGTACCCATCGGAGGCAGATCTCAGCCTTGGTTTGGTCGCTCCTGTAAAACTGCATTACGCAGTAAGCAGGAGTGTTATCAAGCCTGGGCTGCGGCTTCGGCGACTTGGGATTTAAACACCAGCATACTTATAAAGAAGTATAACTTCGCCTTCAGGTCCTTCAAAAGAGTTGTTGTCAAGGCAAAGTCAGAGCACATAGGCTGAATTGGCGAGAAACTAGTTCGCCTTCCTTCGGGGACCCGTGCATTCTGGTCTCTCGCCAAGGCTGTCCAAGGGAATTTCTGTAAGCCATCACTACCATCTCTGCACAGGGAGGACGACTCACTGGCCCATGACGCAAAAGACAAAGTCGACCTTTTAGGCTCCCTTTTTGCGTCCAACTCTACTCTTGATGACGGGGGGAAAACACCGCCGACCATCCCGCGGTGTGAGTGCTCCATGCCGGATGTGCTGTTCTCACAGCGCTTGGTTCGCAAAGCACTTCTCTACCTGGACATCCAGAAGTCAAGTGGGCCTGATGGGATCCCCCCAATTGTGCTGAGGACGTGTGCTCCGGAGTTGGCACCGGTCCTAACGCATCTTTTCCGGTACTCCTATTCCCAAGGCGTAGTCCCAAATTCATGGAAGACAGCTTTTGTCCACCCGATCCCTAAAAAAGGCGACCGCTCAAACCCGTCCAACTATAGGCCTATAGCGATCCCCTCCTTGTTCTCCAAAATAATGGAATCCATTATCAACTGCCAGCTCATCCGGTACCTTGAGGATCACCAGCTGATTAGTGACCGCCAATACGGTTTTCCACGTGGTCGATCAGCTGGTGATCTTCTGGTCTACCTGACCCATAGATGAACGGAGGCAGTAGAGTCCAAGGGGGAGGCGTTGGCCGTTTGTCTGTACATTGCGAAGGCCTTCGATCGGGTTTGGCATCGAAAGCGCTTCTTTCGAAGCTCCTTTCCTATGGGCTTCCCGAGAAATTATGCAATTGGATCACCAGCTTCCTTGCAGATCGGAGCATCAAGGTCGTTGTAGACGGTGCATGTTCAAGGCACAAGGCTGTGTGCTATCACCAACGCTGCTTCTTCTGCATATCAATGATATGTTGCTAACTGGTAACATTCATTGCTATGCGGATGACAGCACTGGTGATGCTCTTTACACCGGCCGTGCTAATATTTCTCGGGAAAACGTCTCCGAGTACCGGAACAAACTTGTGTCTGAAGTCGAGTCTTTGCTGGACAAAGTATCGAACTGGGGGTGACTAAATCTAGTCCAGTTTAATCCTCAGAAGACACAAGTTTGCGCGTTTACCGCTAAAAAGAACCCGTTTGTCGTATCTCCTCAGTTTCAAGGCACTCCCCTGGTTGCCTTAGCCAGTATCGGAATCCTCGGCGTCGACATATCGAGCGACGTGCAGTTTCGTGGTCATTAGGAAGAGAAGGCCAAATTGGCCTCTAAAAAGCTTGGCGTGCTCAGCAGAGCGGGACAGTATTTTATGCCGGCACACCGCCTACAACTTTATAAGGCGCAGGTTCGGCCTCACATGGAATACTGTTCCCATCTCTGTCGACGACTGAGTCCTTTCCGATCGGCTCGTCTCATTGGCGCTGCGAAGAGATGTTGCATCACTTTGCATTTTCTTTCACATCTACCATGGGGAGTGCTCTGAGGAATTGTTCGGATAAATCCCAGCCGCCAAATTTCACGAACGCACATTGCGGCAGAACTCCCGATACCATCCACACCATCTGGATGATTGGCGGTCTACCACTGTGCGATTTCGAAGATGTTTTCTTCTTCGCACGACTTCCTTGTGGAATCGATTACCATCAGCGATTTTTCCGGACCGATACGACTTAGGGACCTTCAAGAAAAGAAAGGAATAGAAAGAAATTTTAAAAGGCCGGCAACGCATCTGCAATTCCCTCCCTAGTGTTGCAGTTGTTCATGGGCGGTGGTAGTCACTTTCCATCAGGTGAGCCGCATGCTCGTTTGCCCCCTCTCCTATATAAAAAAAGATTTTGAGTGAGACTGAGAGGTTCTATGGGCAGCTATACACATCATCGTTGAAGCCACACGCAAGTGTGAGTATCGATCCAAGTCTTATCCGATACTATTCCGATGATATCTCGGACGTCAGTCTGAGCGAGATTAGAATGGCTCTCTAGCACCTTAAGAACGGAAAGTCCCCGGGCGATGATGAAATTACAGCGGATCTTCTGAAAGCGGGTGGAAAACCGGTACTTCAAATCCGTCAGAAGCTCTTTAATTCCGTCCTCCATGGTGGCATTAATCCGGAGGCATGGAGTAGTAGTGCGGTGGTCTTATTCTTCAAGAATGGCGACAACGATTTCTTGAAGAACTACAGACCGATTTCCTTTTGAGCCGCGTCTACGTGCTGTTTTCGAGAGTCATGACGAATCGTCTCTCGCGCAGACTTGACGCCTTCCAGCCTCCCGAACAAGCCGGTTTCCGAAAAGGATTTAACACCATAGACCACATACATACCCTTCACCAAATTGTACATAAGTCTGAGGAGTACAATTTGCCACTATTTCTGGCGTAAGTGAACTATGAGAAAGCTTTTGATTCCGTCGAAATTTGGGGCGGTGCTGAAGTCCCTTCAGCGGTGCCAAGTTGACTGTCAGTATATCGAAGTGTTGAAGTGCTTGTACAGTAGTGCTACGATGGCTATCTGAGTACAGAACCAGAGTACGATACCTATCCTTTTGCAGAGAGGTATAAGACAGGGTGACGTCATATCCCCGAAACTCTTCACCGCTGCACTGGAAGATGTTTTCAAGCTTCTGGACTGGAAACGATACGGTATCAACATCAATGGCGAGTACATCACTCACCTTCAATTTGCCGATGATATAGTCCTTATGGCAGAAACGCTGGAGGACCTAGGCACTATGCTCAATGACCTCAATAGTGTTTCTCCACAGATAGGTCTTAAGATTTTTTTTTATAGGATAAGTGGTAAGTGGTTGCTGCGGCCCATAGACATCTACATCTATCCTCGTTTGTGAATCAAAATGCAGATGCGTTGTCACCCGTGAGGACTAAAATGGAATGCCTCATTTCCAGTAAAAAGGGCTTCCGGCCACCTGCACTCACCAAGCGAAACGCAGAGGTAAACCTCTACTTCACGCTGGTATTCTGTGAGGTCGTGGTACCACCCCGGTTCGAGCCGGCCCGTCCGTGCGACATCAAAAGCTGCCGCGTGGCTCTACCACTGTTAAAAAAACATGGACATGGACAATACAAAAATCATGTTTAATGTCCATGTCACACCTATACCGGTAGTTGTTGGGAGCACTAAGATCGAAGTTGTTGACGAGTTTGTTTACCTGGGACATATAGTCCGACTTGGTTAGTCCAACTTAGACCGAGAGGTCAATCGACGGATTCAACTCGGGTGGGCAGCGTTCGGGAAATTACGGCACATCTTCTCGTCAGGTATACCTCAAAACTTGAAAACGAGACTGTACAACCAGTATGTGTTGCCAGTGATGACATATGGAACTGAGACGTGGTCTTTCACTACTGGCTGGATGAAGAAGCTCAAGGTTGCTCAGCGAGCTATGGAGAGGGCTATGTTTTCGAGTTTCTCTGCGTGATAAACTTAGTAATGACGATATCCGCAGTAGCACTAGAGTGATCGACATAGCCTAACGGATTAGTAAGCTGAAGTGGCAATGGGCCGGCCATATAGCATGAAGAACCGACAACTGATGGGGAAAAAAGGTTCTCGAGTGGCAGCCTCGTACCGGCAGGCGAAGTGTAGGGCGGCCCCCACTATATGGAGTGACGACCTGGTAAGATACGCAGGAAGTCGATGGATGCAAGTGGCTCAGGATCGTGCTTTGTGGCATTCCTTTGGGGAGGCCTCTGTTCAGCAGTGGACTTGTGAAAGGCTGTGATGATGATGATGATGTTAAGCAACAACATTAGGATTGACGACGCGCAGTTTGGTCGAAACGAAACGAGGCATTCTATCTTAGTCCTCACGGGTGGCAATTTTGATTTGCAAACGAGGATATATGTAGATGTCTATAGGCCACAGCAGCCACTTACCATCAGGTGGACTGTGTGCTCGTTTGTCACCCTATACTATAAAAAAGTACTTAATTCTAGATTATTGTGATTTAATATTAATACATCTTTGTTCCTATAAGACGACTTTCTAGCGTAGATAAACCCCTAGAGGTTTATATGCTAGTATTGTACTGGATAATGTAACATAATTATGCTTAATAAATAAAAAAAAAAACTTAAAAACACAATTTTTTTAACAAAATCGGTCCAGTAATTTTTCAGTTTTTGCGAGACTAACGTACATCATTTGATTTTTAAATATAAGACACAGGAAGATACAATGTAATTTTTATCATAGAATAGAATAGAATGGAATTATTTTTATTCAATATCGATTACAATACATAATTAAATGGTTAAACGAACTTACCTTAAGTGAAGTTCAACCATAATTATACGAAGCTCCTTGTCCGAGACGTTCTTTACAATGTAGTATACGGTATTTTATACCAGTTAATCACAGCTATATCCAAGCTCCTTAAAAAAAATTTTGGAACAGCAGAAGTATGCACATCACTATTGACCCGTCCGTCAAATGCAATGTCATTATGTTTAAAGCAAGGAATTAGATGAGCAACCCTCAACCAGGGAGGGCTGGGTGGGAGTACCGTCTCGGACAAGGAGCTTCGTATAATTATGGTTGAACTTCACTTAAGGTAAGTTCGTTTAACCATTTAATTATACTCTCTCCTTGTCCGAGACGTTCTTTACAATATGTAGATGTTTGAAGACAGGGTTGCGAATTATAATACCCATGAATGGAAAAATTTTGCAATTTTCCTTATTTTATAAGGGAAAATTTAAAAGTATTAAGTAAAGTATATTACAATAACATAAATTAAATTATCCTTATTTTATAACATTTCCTTATACACGTAAGGCCCGTTTGATGGCAGCAGAAGTGGCCTGTAGAAGCACTATGCGAAAAACACAATAATCTGGAATATCTGTTCTAGTTTAATTTAAGTAAATTTTAATTTAACATCTAATAACTTAAGAAATGCTTTTCTAAATGGGTTTTGTGAGTTAATGTTAAATTTATCCATATCTTGTGTTATGCTTTCTATTAGATATTCACAGGGAAGGCTTAAGCTTCTCTCATTTATTTATTTTTTCCACGCAATCGCTGTTGAAGTGAAATTCTACCTTATATCTTAACTATTCTTCTGAACTACACTTGGAATAATTGTAATATTTATGAAGGACAATATTTAATAAATTTTATGACCTGTGACTCATCACAGCTAAGCTTGTTACTAGTTTTGCAAAATCAAATCTTTATTGCAATATTTTGATGTTAGTAACCTAAACTAACTTATTATTAAGTCTGTTTGTAATAAATCCTGAGTAAAAAATCACAAGCCCAGGAATTACATTACACTTACTGCAAAATTAATACTATAGAGAAATAATAATTTTATAATTTATATTATATTCAAGTATGAATTTTAGAGTGCCATACTTTTACAAAATGCTTCACTAATAGTACCTATGATATGTGTGAGATGCCTATGAGAACATAATAACATGTATATAACATGATAATAACAATAGTAGTGTATGATTCTCTGTCAAGTGGTGTTAATAATTTGTTATTTTATTCCAATAAATAATTTTAATCTTTCATTTAACATGCCTTGCACTTGATTCACATTTACTGCCCAAATTGTTGTTGTGGATAACAAAAACCTATGGTTCTATTAACTTTTGAAAGCATAGTAACAGCATAGCAATTAGTGGAAATACATAGAAGAATCATCCCCAATCTAATATAATGCCATGGTTTCTGAGTCATACCTACAGAAAACGATTGTTCTGTATAATAGTGTTATTATTTCTCAGTGCTAATTGATCAATTTTTAGTTTTGACACCACTTTATGATCTTGTTGAATTCACTAGAGAGACCTCCTATGACTATTCTTTGTTTACTTGGCTCAATTTCAGATCTATATATATAATTTCTAATATTTTTCATTTAATTGATAGAATTGAATCCTCAATAATTAATGAAAGAGAACCCTCTCTATATTGTTAATGTATGAAGCAGTGGTTTTATCAACTCTAGAGTGAAATTGTACACCATAAGTAGTATTTGTTTGTAATAAGTATTATTCATAATATCTATATTATTGTTTTGTTTTAAAGGTTTGTATTGTATTCTAGAATTTTGAAAATTATAAGCATATACTACTTCCATATCCAATAATAATAGTATGTCATTTCCTCACAATGAAGGACTAAGACCCAAAATTTGTCTCAGTTCCAATGGCTTCTTTCCATCCAGTTGTGAAGTATCAGTTTTTATTTCAAACAACTTTTTGCTTTTAATAATATTATTATTTGTATTACTCACTACCCTCTAAGATCAGAAATTTGCAACTGAATATACCTTCCATATATCGCACCATCGGTGGAATAAGGGCACAAATGCATGTTTTGTAATTTTTCACTAGAGACATTCTAAGATTTTTGTAGAATAATATCGAGTTTGTCTGCTTAAATTGATTTTAGGTCATATATATTTTTTGAGTGAAGTAAGCTTTACACTTTTGCGAATTTAGGTAAGTACTTTACAGGAGTAAATAATTTATTATTTGTACTATAATTTAAAAAATAATATTTTTGATGTGCACATTTGCCCTTTTTGCACCAAAATTTAAATAATTTTGTAATTATGACCTTAGTAACACATTCTTTTTAGATGATTTATGTAATAAAACAATACTCTATTTAGAAAAAGTCGTATATTTAAGTAATATTTTTTTAATCCTTACTTATAGTACCTTATTTTACGTAACTAACAAGAAACATTTTCTTGGAATGTGTCATTAAAATAAACCATTATAAAATTGTTCATAGAATTTTGGAACAATGTTTGAATCGGAATTTTGAATGGGATCGGCAACTTTTCAGTTTACAACACATTTAATGTAATGTCTTTCAGCTGTTTTCTATTAGCAGTCCGGCCTATTTTGACATTCGCTTTTGTCCAGACGACTGATTATACGATATACTACTACTATATGATATAGCTGTTTCTGAATTGGTATGTCTCTGACCTTTTTGTGAACTTTATGGCTTTCATTTCGGATAATTTGACATTATTTCTCGCAATATCTTTGTTAAGATTCAAGTTGACTTCATCAGCTAACAGCTTTAAATCAAAGAATAAATCGAAGTTCATTTCTTTGACTATAAATTTGTCGCCGCTTTTTTTTGCGTTTCTGATGAGACTTATATATTCGACTGGAGAGTATATAGGACCTGCTTTCTTGGCCCGTTTAATGTTCTTCTCAATGACGAAATGAACAGAGTCAGCTTTATTCTGAGTATGTCCTCTAATGAGGAATTTGTGAGTAATTGATTTGATGGGCAATGTATTAACAGAATAATAATACATTCCGAAAACGAATCTGAAATTAAAGTTTACATTTATGTGAAAAAAATATTGTGATTGTGACGATCAAAGTAACAAACAAGCAAGTAATTAGAGATAAATTTGTGATGCAAGATACTTACTTATTCTTTTGCTGCCCACAGCAATTACCAGAATATAATATGATGTCTTTATCAGGTTGTTTGTGACTAAGTTCTTCCTGAAACTTGTAGACGCATGTCCCTATCTCATTAGCTACACGTTTTGCGAGACCTTCTTGCCAGAAAAAGCATAATGTTGTGTCATCGTTGATATTTGAAACCTTAAACAAAAATAAATAATTAATTCAGTGCAAGAATGACGTTTGTTATAATTTTATAAATGTTAAGTTAATATTTAAAAAATAGCAATTCATACCGTGAAATGGTAGCAGTTAAGCTTTGACTTATAAAAGAAAGCTGACGATTGGCCAATAGGACATGGTAAGACTGCCTGTAGGTCGAATATGGCAACTATATTATTCGAATCTATCTGTTTCTTTGTTCTATGTCCTTTTCAAGTTCCAATCGGGCCAGAATTTTTTCCTCAAGGTGTAATTTATGCTTATCCATCACTGATTCTTTGTCGACAGCGTTTTTGTAGGCTTCGCATTCGTCGCACTGGTCTTTACGAGGTGCAAATAAGCCTAAATTAAAATCAGTGTTGAAGATTCGATGGTAAGCGTCGTAATTGACGGCTGGTCTACCAGCTTCTTGTCTGAGTCTTTGATAACTGCGATGGAGCTCAGCTATAGTCAGACTTCCATCTATGTATTTTCTAGTTGTATTCGCCCTTAGGTAATGACTCTCCGTCCGTGGGATCGAATTTATGTGGTCATGAACTGATTGTATTTCTTCTTCATCTTCATCAGTAAGTTTACAATGTTTGCCATGTTTTCCACGTTTATCAGTAAAACTCACACTCAAAGCATGAATAGATATACTGTCAATTATATTTCGTAAAGTTTTTTCACCAATAACCAATGTATTTAGCAAAAATGTCCGACAAACCCTAACTTCTTTTCCATCTATTATAAAGTAGAAGCTCGAGTTTGGTTTTCTTGGTTCATTACAGGTGCCATTAACAGTGACTGTGACTCTTCGGGTTGCAGGTTGAATTTGTTTGACACAGGACGCAAGAAAATCTCTTTGTCTTTGATGTATTCCCAGTTCCTAGTAGGATTTAAAAATGATGTTCTCTTTTCAGAAGAAACTTTAGTGGAACACGATAGTCGGCATTTGTTAGTGCAAGGAGGAAGAATAGATTTTGCTGCTACAACTTTTCCTCTCTTTGTTATATACTCTAGGCCACTGTTCTTTAAACGCTTCGATATAACTTGTTTCCACTCACTCATATTTCTTTGACGTTTTCTAGACCGTTTTCTATTCGATTCTAGGACAACATTATCCTCATTTGTGCGGAAAGTTGGTTCTGTTCCAATATTACCTTCATCATTTTCCAAACCAACTGTAATAGGCTGAGGCGCCTGGTGCTGGAACTAGAAGAGCTACTGCTGGAACTAGAAGAACTTGATAAGTTTCTAGGTTGGGAGGATCTAGTGTTGCGTTTAATCTCCCTCGCACGACTTGGAGACTTATATTCTGAACCTTCTGATGGTGAAAAATCTCCATTATTTGAGGAATCGGAATCCTCATTACCTTAAAACAGGAATATTAATTTAATTAGTTAAATATAATAGCACGTAAAACAATATAACTTTCTAATTGATTCAATTACCATCTTTGTACTTTATCAATTAATATAAATAATTATACTACTAGATTAATATTTGTTTTGCATTCATACCTGAGGTTTTATTTATAATGGGTGGGTTTACTCTGTCCGAAATATCCACTAACATAGGCTTCTGAATTTTATAGTCATTGCTGTCTGTGCATTTCTCAACCGTAATATCATCTGTATCCGATGCAGTTATAATGGGTGTATTTACTGCTTCTGAAGTCTCACTGTTTAACAGCATAGGATCCTGATTTTTAAAGTTATTACTATCTATCCATTTTTCAACCATTGTTCTCTTCGACGAATCTTAAAATAAATATCAATATAAATCTATTCTGAATAAAATTTTTAAGTAAAAGTTAATATAAATAATCTAGGTCAGCAAAAATAATAGAATTTTCATACCCGTCGATGAATTAATGTTTGGAGTAGTTATTGCCGTATTGTGATCATTTTCATTAACACAGGTGTATTCTAAATACTCAGCAATCTGAGGCTCCTCAGTAGCTTCGGTATGCCTATTGGCTTGATCATCAAGAACCATACTTAAAATTTTTCTTCCTCGTGATTCCATTATGTTCTGAAAAAATTATATTATTATCTCAATGAAAAGTTCAATAATAATACAAAAATATAATCATAATAACCTTGACTAAGGGTTAATTAATATCATACACTACAATAAAAAAATAGATAAGCAATTTGGAATGTAAAATCATAAATATAAATAAAAAAATATATTATATGTACCTAAATACTACAAGAATTGGAATGACAAAGTCAGATTTGTATTGAAGACTAGGAAATGTGCACATGTTGGACATACAAACGCACAACTGCTTATACGACTTTGTTCTTCCAAACATGTGCCGATATAATAGGCATAAGTACACCAAATGTGACGTTGTCTTTCCCGAACCTCAAACAAAAAAGGGCATATTTACCTTAACTGCTTTGACGGTCCAACACACAATTACACAACGCACGGGCGACGACGCAACTGACCAATGCGATTTCGTCGTTCCAATATCTAGCGACATGAGACTGAACTTAGTGAGCGACTTTGTTCCACCAGTTAAAGGGATGTTTTTAAAGCACATTGGCATACTTAAATCATTTTCAGATTTTTTGTTAGTTGTGCCCTTGTTCCACCGATGGTGCGATATATTATTATGTACATAATATTTAAAAAACACAACATTATTAACCTTGTATTACTGATAGCAATATAGCTTAAACGGCTTATGTAATAATAGCTAAATGGCTTATGCTCAAATATAGAGTAGCTAGCTATTCATATCACAATTATGTGTATAAATATTTTTCCCTAATTTCCTTCACTAAAGCAAATTATTTTTGTTGCTAACATCTTTTGGTAATCTATTTTAATGCATCTGTCTGTAATAACTCTATTGTATGTTAACCATAGTTATTTTACTATATGAAGGTAATAATAACCTGGTAGGTATGAAACCCTACTTAAATACCTGAACAAAATAAGATATTTACTATGTCCTTAACATATAACTTATATTTTTACTTGTCATAACCTATAAATATCTTATAATAGTCAAATTGTTTACCATAATCATTTTGAAATTTCTTTTTAATTGTTCAATGTACAATTGTTTTAAGTAGTGAATTTTGTAAGTTTTATATTTTCCCAAATAGATATATAGGTACCGCTGTAAGCCATTTATGCATTTTGCACCTCATTATTTTATTTAATACCTAATGATGCTAAACACTGCTTTCTTCCTCGTAACTTAGGTAATACTAAGTTACATAATACAGCTCGGATGCAACAATGTGCCTTGTTTAAATTTAATTCATTAATCCTGGTATGGCTAGAACGTGCCAAACAGTAGAAAGTTGCTCAATGGGCTAATTTTGGACTTCAATTATCTTTTTAAATAGTTTTATTACACCAATAATAATAATTCAGTGTTTACTTCCTGTTACTGAGTTTTTTAATTATATTTTATTAAATTCTTAAAATTTACCATAAAACTAAGGTTATGAAAAATGTACAGGCTCTCTGTTGTCTTTTTATTACTCTTTTAATAATGTAAGAAAATTATTGTAATTCTATCTGAAGGTGGACAATATTATTTTTGTTCTGCAGACATGCCAAATTTGGCTTCATAAGCTCCGTATGGAGTCAAGTAAATCCCAAGAGGGTATAATTAAAATAATGGCTTTTTTGTATAATCTTTTAAAGCTATTTAAACCTGTAACCTCTTGATATTCAATGTCAAGGCAAACGGCTCTCATGTCACACCTTTTCTTACTTTCCTGTCATATTATCCATTCCTCCGTTGCAGCCTAAAAAAGTCCACTGCGGAACATAGCCCCCCCCCCCCTCCAATCAGAAGGGGGATGTCATATGTAACTTTTTTTAAAGTGTCTATATAATTTTTTTTTTTCAATTTCATTTCTCATAATTTGTTTGGGAATTACAATTTTAAAAATTAGTAATCTGACTCTCACCTTGACCAACAGGGTAGTTAGTTTAGTTATTTTTATTCTAAATCCCAGTAAGGCATAATGTTTTACTTTCAAATGGTATCGCTTTATATGTCAATTCAACCTGTCTACCCTCTGAGTGATAGCTCTAAGGTCTGAATAGTTAACCATGTCTATCCTTGAAGTGATAGCTCTAATGGTTTAAAGCCTGCAGTCATGTTTTCCGAGGCCTTAATGTCCTTCCGCTAATGGTATCGCTTTTGATGTTAATTCAAACCTGTCTACCCTCAACGTGATAGCTCTAAGGACTGAATAGTTAACCATGTCTATCCTCGAAGTGATAGGTCTAATGGTTTAAAGTCTGCAGTCATGTCTTCCAAGACATAGCCCATTTTTATGTCTTTCCTCTAATCTTAGCGCTTTATATGTCAATTCAAAACTTGTCTGCCCTCTTAAGTGAGAGCTCTAAGGTATGAATAGTTAACCATGTCTATCCTCATAAGTGATAGCTCTAATGGTATATATATATCGTTTTATATAACTTATGCTAGATATTCTTTGCAACAGTTGTAAGTCCTCAGTAATTTTCTGCTGCATTTTTGCAGTGCCTAGTGTCTATTAGAAAATCCTGTCGCAAATGTTGATGGCATTTCAGCCTGAGTATTTTTTTTATATATGAACCAATATTTTATATTGATATGAATAATGGAATATCATAAGTAATAGTTCTAATGGTCTGTTTGTAGCATATATATAACTCATGTTAGATATATTTCCCAGCAGTATATGTACAAAATCACCTGCATAACTAAGGTGGGAACAATTTTTCCCAATGACCAACTAAATGTTCAGAAGACGAATTGAACACCAAGTAAGAAAAACATATTTAAAATATAACTTCAATTTCTCAACGTATCTCTAGTATTTATCTCAACCTTACATTTATTGGTTGAATACCTATTTATTATTTAATATTATACTAGTGACGAGGTTATGTTATTAAGCTTATTAGTGGATTTCTATTGATAATTAAACATACTAGTTATTAAATATTTCGATACACAGTGCATCTGATTTATTAATAGAAACTTTACATTTTTACACGTCCTACCTTCGAAACAAGATGATTCTTGTTTACCTTTCATCAGTTTGCTCCATTTCGAAAATCTTCTTTTTCCAAAGTATCACCCAATATTACCACGCAGGCATGTATAAATACAGTTGTGGTAGGTTTTGGATACAAAACATTTGATATTACACTAAACATATTTGATTTTTATAACAAAATTTATAAAACACACCGTGACGGCTGGCACAAAAAAACGTAATGACATTGCATTTGACGGACGGGTCAATAGTGATGTGCATACTTCTGCTGTTCCAAAATTTTTTTTAGGAGGTTGGATATAGCTGTGATGAACTGGTATAAAATACCGTATACTACATTGTAAAGAACGTCTCGGACAAGGAGAGTGTATACTAATTGAAAGTACCTACACTTCGCCTCGTACCGGTAGGCGAAGTGTAGGGCGACCCCCCACTAGATGGAGTGACGACCTGGTAAGATATGCAGGAAGTCGATGGATGCAGGTGGCTCAGAACTGTGCTTTGTGGCATTCCTTGGGGGAGACTTATGTTCAGCAGTGGACTTTTGAAGGGCTATAATAATGATGATGATCATGATGGTAACTCTATGTCAGAGGTCTGTATCACCAACATGGAGATTCTTAAAATCTTGCAAAGTCTAAACGTGAACAAAGTTAGTGGACCTGATGGTATAGCAGCTATAGTTCTAAAGGTCTGTGCGCCTGAGTTGTCTCCTGTGTTGACGTGCTTGTTGCGCTTCTCATTCTGAACTGGAATAGTGCTCAAATCTTGGTAGCCGGCTAATGTGCAGCCTATGCTTAAACAGGAAGCCGTGCCGACCTTGCCAACTATCGGCCAATTTTAATCATACTCTGCAAGATAACGGAGGGTATATTGAACGCCCGCTTGATGACATACCTAGAACACAATGACCTCCTTAGTGACCGGCAATACGGGTTTCACCGAAATCGGTCAGCTGGGGACATTCTAGCGTATGCACTTGCTGTTTCTCTTGAAGACTCGAAGGCCTTTGACAAAGTTTGGAACACTAGCCTCTTATGTAAGCTTTCAGCGTACGGCTTATCTCCGGATCTAATTGAATGGGTAAAGGATCTTCTGAAAGAACGGTTTCTCCGGGTCGTCGTCGATGGCTGCTCATTCTATCCTGTGGCGACTACCGCCGTTGTTCCTCAGAGGTCCGTTCTCTCCGCAACACTCTTCCTGCTGCATATTAATGATTTACTTATGACCAGTATCTATCGGTATGCCGACGATAGCACAGTTGTGTAGAGATACCAACCATGTGCGCGGGCCAGTTGGGATCAAATCCAGTCTGAAAGAAAAGCTATGGTTAAACGTGTGAATCTCACACGACAGGCACTTTCCGACTGAAGCGATACCAATCTCATGACATTCAACGCCTCCAAAACACAAGCGTGTCTTTTCACCGCTAAAAAGAGCCAGCTCACCCTGGCTACTATTGGAATTCACTGACCGCCTCCAGTTGTAAGGGGTTAAATTTTCTCCGAACCTCAATTATGGGTAGTTCATTGAGTCCATAGCCAAAGCAGCCGCAAGGAAACTTGGTGTCCATGCAAAGGTGCATACTTCGCGCTTTTTATACGGTTTTTGTTTAATAAAATATTTAAATTTAGTAATAGAGTGACCTTCTGTATTTTCTGGGCCTTCGTTGTTATAGCGTATACATTGCCGCAAAAATGAATAACCGACTCTGTGGAGTCGTGAAACTGGTATTACTAGCTTGTGTTTGTTCCTAGTGTTTACAGAGTGTATATCACTTTTTTTAATGCTACTTTTGTTTTTGTGAACATATAAAAAACATAAAATAAACTAATCTATCTGTCACGATATTAATAAAACTTCTAATCTTTCACAGCATAAGTTGCAGAGCTAAGTCTGCTTGCTAGTTTGGATATATCGGGGCCCCACTGAAGCTTTGCGTCTAGAGTGATGCCAAAGAAACAGTGAATTCAACAGGCCTCAGTTCTTCCCCCTTTAAAAACACATTGGTATTCAGATTTTTAACATTTGTCGTTGTAAATTTTATTGAGTCATTTGCTGTTTGATGTAGATTAATAACGTTAAGCCAAGGCACCAATTTTGATATAGCATAATTCACTTCGTCAGATTTAAATAACTAACGTTTATGTTTAAAAATTAAGGAAGTATCTTCAGCAAATAATACTCATGATTATCTCCTACAAGGGAATTTAAGTCAATAATATAGACTAGAAATAGGAATAGGCCAAGAATTGAGCTATGAATAATACCCATTAGTACAGGTGACCCGGAAAAACGTTTAGCAATGATTATATCATCAATGAAAAATAAAATAAGTTCATATGCTGTGTTCTTGACACCATAGTACTGTAGCTTCCTCATTAGTGGAGTATTAGCTTCCTGAGATGTTAGGCTTATGGGATCCCATCCTTTATTCAGGATTTAAAATTTCAATTGACACTTCACGCACAATCCCTGACGGGGTAGCCAGAGAGAACAGATCGCCAAGTGTCACGATCCTTACATACCTCTTTCGCTTCTTTCAGATTCATTATCTTCTTCATACATGCACGTCTAGGTATCCGAGTACTCTTGACCCTCCCCTCTTCGAGCAGTTTGCTCACATGGTCTTCGAAAGTTAATCTCGGTCTACCTCGACACCTTTTAATATTAACTTTCGCGCTATATATTTTCTTCACCATTCGTTCTTCACTCATTTTTTTTTTTTTAATATGATAAGGGTAACAAACGAGCACACAGTCCACCTGATGGTAAGTGGTTGCTGCGGCCCATAGACATCTACATCTATCCTCTATTACAAATCAAAATGTAGATGCGTTGTCACCCGTGAGGACTAAGATGGAATGCCTCATTTCCAGTAAAAAGGGCCTCCGGCCACCTGCACTCACCAAGCGAAACGCAGAGATAAACCTCTACTTCACGTTGGTTTTCTGTGAGGTCGTGGTACCACCCCGGTTCGAGCCGGCCCATCCGTGCGACAGCAAAAGCTGCCGCGTGGCTCTACCACTGTTATAAAAATTCATTCGCTCAACGTGCCCAAACCATCGAAGCACGCCCTTATCAATTTTTGTGATAAGGTCATCTTTCAAATCTGCCATATTGGGAATCTCTTCGTTTCGCTTTCGGTCGGCCATGGTAACGCCGCACATTTTACGAAGAGATCGCATCTCCACTGCATTCAAATTGCTTTTATGCTTCTTCTGGCACACCCAGGTTTCGCTGCCATATAACAAAGTCGGTACCAACACTGCGTTATGTATTGCAAGGCGTGCACTCTTCACTACGCCTTGCCTTTTAACTAACGCAGTCAGGGCACCATTGACTTTGTTCCCGGCAGCGAAACGCCTGTCCACATCTAAATCACATCTTCCATCCCGGCTAAAAGCACTCCCCAAGTATACAATTTTATTTACCTGTTCTAGACATTCCTGATTTACCCATATTTCACACTTCGTTCTCTCTTCGTCCCTTTCAAATACCAGAACCTTAGTTTGATTAGCATTCAAACGGAGACCTTTAATTTCACATTCCTCTTTCATACACGTGACTAATGCCTGCAGTTCTGCCTCTGATGGTGCAATAAGCACTGCATCATCAGCATACAGCAGACAATTTACTTTAATGTCACCCAATTTCACACCCAAACAGCTATCTTTCAGCTTCTGTAAACAGCTGTCGAGATACAGTATGAACAGCCAGGAAGACATGACACAACCCTGTTTCACGCCCGTTTGGACGCTAAACATGGGTGACAGGTCATGCCCTACCCGCACACAGGCTATACAGTTACAGTAAAGTGACTGCACAGCCCTTAGCAATCGACCATCCACACCGTACCCCGTCAACAGTTCCCACATTTTCTTCCTTACAACCTTATCAAATGCTTTCTCAAGATCCACAAAAGCACAGAAAATCTTCTGGTTAGCAGCCAGAAGCTTTTCCGTGATCATGCGTAGAGAAAACATTTGATCCGTGCATCCTCTTCCAGGTCTAAATCCGCATTGTGCCTCCCATAGAAATCTTTCCGATTTCTCTTGCATCCTACGTGTCAAAACCTTCGAGTAAACTTTACTTGCTAAACTGGTCAAGCTGATCGCCCGATAGCATCCGCAGTCAAAATGTGAACCTTTACCTTTATATAAAGGCACAATGACTGCGGATCGACAATCATCCGGGACATCCCCCGTCCGCCAGCACAAATTGCACAGCAGATAAAAGCTGTCCCAGACGCGAGGCCCACCATACTTGACCATTTCAGCAGTAACTCTGTCTAGTCCCGCAGCCTTACCACATTTCAAACTTCGAATCGCACGTTCAATCTCTTTCATACTGATGACCTCAGTGTCATCGAGGTCCAGGTCTGGCGTACCAGTCACGGCGTCATCCCCGGATCCCTCACTAAGATCATCATACGCATACATTTCTCTATAAAATTCGCTCCATCGCTGCATGACGTCCGATTTTTCTGTGAGGACGTCATTAGTTCTCGAAAGCACTTTGTTCATTCTTAAGGCCGTCGCACCACTTCGGGTCCTTCCAACCTCTTTCCAGAAGAGTTTGGAGTTCTCCTTAAAGTTGTGCGACAACCTTTCGTCCGCTTCCATTCTACACCTTTAACGCATTTCCTCAATCAATTCTTTCGTGTGAACTTTCTGCAGCTTATATCTTTCTTTTATCTTCTCTCTCATATCCTTATCATTACTAGAGGCCAAGTAGTCTAACCATGCTTTCTTCTTCTTCTCTACTGCTTCTTTCACTTCATCATTCCACCATGCATCTCTTCTTTTACTACTGCCTCATTTTATTGTTCCACACACTTTTTTCGCTGCACTTACCATTCCATCCCTAAGGTTCTGCCATGTTCTTTCCACACATTCATTTCTGCCATCGATGGCGTCAAGCTTTTCGGCTACCCTCGCATGATATTTGTCCCTAGAATCCGCTTCCTGAAGCTTCCAGCTTCGGATGCGACAGACCGACTGTGGTTCTGTTACCGCCGTCCGGTAGCGCCAACCCGCGAACAGACCCCTAAATCTAGTAATCACTAGATAGTGATCCGTTCCCAGGTCAGCACCCCTGAACACTCGCGTATCCATCACCTGTTTTCGCAGTCGGTCATCCACCAGAAACAAATCGATCATACTTCTCTCATTCTTTCTTTCTCTAGTATACATATGGATTTTCTTGTTGTGAATACATGGTTGATAATAACCCCTGGGAATGAGGTGGTCGCTTCCAAGCAGTTTCTAAAATAAATTTTGTAAATAGTTCGTAATCATTTATATTGTAAAATTTATTTTAAAAAAATTGTCCCGCTGGGTTTCTTGCTGGTTCTTCCCAGGACAGAGGGTTTTTTTTCGAACCAGTGGTAAAGTAAAAAATGACTTTCAATAACAATTACACATGTAATGTATATTGAATAAAAATTATTCTATTCTATTCTATTCTATTCTTGTGATTAAACATTGTGTTTGTCACAAGAAGACCCTTTTCCTTGCATACCGCCAGTATAAGCTTGCCAGCATCATTAACCCTTTTATCGCCAAACTTTCCAAGCACCGACTCGTACCCTGGTCGAGCGGTACCAACCCATCCATTCAAATCACCACACACAACAATTCTTTCGTTTCCCCTAGCCAAATCTAGAACTTCTCTTACATTCTCCCAAAACTCCTCCAGCTCAGCCCTGGACGACGAAGCTACCGGCGCATAAACAGCCATAAGGAATAACTTCGTCAGTCCCAATTTAAAGCGAACCCAGAGAAGTCTTGAGTTCACAACCTTATATTCAGTCATAACATCGACCAACCGAGACGACAGCAGCACCCCCACTCCCTGGCGGGCGCTCTCGCTCTCCGGGACTCCGGACCATAGAGCTAACGCCCCGCCAGGGAGCTCTTCAGTACCACTGCCCTTCCGTTTGGTCTCCGACATACACACGACATCTAATTCTCTTTCTTTCATTATTTCAATCAACTCATTCATCTTATTTTTCATGCCTCCTCTAACATTCCACGTGCCAACTCTGCACTCTGTCCTCCACCTTCCGCCGTGTTGGGCTGTGCGTGACGGGTGGCGGTCCCCATCGCCGCTTTGCGCGCTGCATTCCACACCAACGGGGACTAGCTGGTGTGCGTCGCCTTGGGGGGACGCCCCAACCCTCGTTGACATAGGTGCGCAGCTGAGTAGAATTGCAGCCCTGAAAAGGGCTGGCAGGGGTCGCGACGAGCACGCTTCTACAATGACCCCCACTTCTACAATGACACTTTCATTATAAGGGAAAAACATTGTGGTCTAAAGGAGGTGTATTGACAAAAATTGAGAAAGGTACGCTGAGATGGTTTGGTTATGTCGAGAGAATGAATGAAGAACGATTGACGAAAAAAGTGTATAAGGCGAGTGTGAATGAAAGAGTTGGAAGGGGTAGACCTAGGCGGACTTTTCTAGACCAAATCAGGGACGTCTTGCAAAAAGGCCAGGTCAAGAGTACCCTAAACCGTAGAGCATGTATGAAGGGAATAATGAAAGTGGACGAAGCGAAACAAGTATGTAAGGATCGTAGCAAGTGGAAAGAAGTGGTATCTGCCTACTCCTACGGGAAAGAGGCGTGATTATATGTATGTATGTATGTATTATTAGGGAAAACCTAACAAAACTTGGGTAAGATTTAACTTGCTCACTATGAAATTTACAGCGGGCGCTATGGAATCTTTTTAACTACATTGACTATTATAACGTTAATACTGTTTATCATAAAAATAAACGCCAATTTCAGAAATAGTTTAAGATGCTTTCTCTCTTTTCACTAAATGAAAAAAGAAAGTGACAGTTATAGAGATAATTAATACTTTATTTAAATAAGCGACTACCGATGATTATAAAAAAGGCTTTATTTGAAAATAAAAAGTGAATTATAAAAGTTACAATTTTAGTAATATTTATATCGTATTTATGTTCATTAGTAATCTTAATATAGAATAGAATAGCATAGAATAATTTTTTATTCAATATTGATTATTACATAATTCTTATTGAAAGTCATTTTTTATTTACCACTGGTTCGGAAAATACCTCTGTCCTGGGAAGAACCAGCAAGAAACCCAGGGGGACTTTTTTTTTCAAACATATTTCACTTAACAATAATTTCATTTATACAATTTTTAAATGATTTTTAATAGAACCAGCATGGTAGCGATCACCTTATTCCCAGGAGTTATTTTCATTCATGTATTCCTTGATATTATAATAACCCTTTTTGTACTGTTTTTCTTTAATAAAACTTTTAAACTTGTTTATTGATAAACTTTGAATATGTTCTGGGATTTTGTTATAAAAGCGTATACATTGACCCATAAATTTAATGATTCTGTGGAGTCTAGTAACTGGTATTACAAGTTTTTGTTTGTTCCTAGTGTTTAAAGTATGCACATCCTTATTCTTATTAAAGCTATTTATGTTTTTATGTACATACATTACATTTTCATAAATATATTGCGATGCCAAAGTTAATATGTTTATTTCTTTAAATTTTTGTCTGAGGGACTCTTTACAATTTAGGTTATAAATCATCCGAACGGCTCTCTTTTGCAAAACAAATATAGCTTCAATATCAGTCGCATTACCCCATAGCAAAATTCCATAAGACATAATGCTATGAAAGTAACTAAAATACACTAATCTAGCTGTCTCAACATCTGTGAGACTTCTAATATTTCTTACAGCATATGCTGCAGAACTAAGTCTGCTTGCTAATTTAGATATGTGGGGGCCCCATTGAAGTTTTGCGTCAATAGTAATACCGAGAAAAACAGTGGTATCCACAAGACTCAACTCCTCCCCATTTAATAGCACATTGGTATTCGAATGTTTTACATTAGGTATTGTAAATTTAACACACTTTGTCTTATTGCCGTTTAAGAGCATATTGTTGGCGTTAAACCAATGTACTAATTTCGAAAGAGCATTATTTACATCGTCATAATTAATTAACTGCCGTTTGAGTTTGAAAATTAAAGAGGTATCGTCAGGAAATAATACTATATCGTGATTGTCCCCTACAAGATAAGGTAAGTCATTAATATAGATTAAAAACAGGAATGGGCCAAGAATCGAGCCCTGAGGAATGCCCATTGATACTACCGATCCGGAGGAACCTTTACCATTGATCACGACTTTTTGAGTTCTGTTACTTAAATATGAAGTAATAAGTCTAAGCGCCAAATTTTTTACACCGTACTGTTGTAGTTTCCTGATTAATGTTTCATAATGAACACAATCGAAAGCCCTGGAAAGATCACAGAAAACACCTAAGGCATCCTGTGAATTCTCCCAGGCATTTAAAATATATTTCATAAGCTCAACACCGGCGTCAGACGTCGAGCAACCCCTTGTAAAACCAAATTGGTTTTCATGAAGTAATTTATTTTTATTAAAAAAATTAACAATTGATCCAAAATTATTTTTTCAAAAACTTTACTGAGAGTTGGTAGTACAGAAATAGGTCTTAAATTAGCGGGGTCCAATGTACTACCAGATTTAAATAAAGGTATATTTTACTATACTTCATTAAATCAGGAAACACACCAGAATCGATACAAGTATTAAAAATAATAGCAATTTGAGGTGACAGTTATTGCGTCCATAATAGATTTATTATGGACGCAATAACTGTCACGGAAATCCCCCACAAATCTGCGGTTTTCTTTACAGCAATGGTTTTGAAGTATTTTACAATATCTTGCGGTAATTCTTTTTCAAATCTAAATTCTTTTAAACAGATATTAACATTCTGTTTTAGTAATGACTCGGCGATAGTTGGAGAGGTTTTCAAAGACTCTGTTGTCAAAATAGGAATATCAGTGAAATATTTCTCAAACACCGCTGCGACTTCTTTATTTGATTTAGTCAATTCATTGTTAATTTTTAATTGATAGTTTAAGTTACGAGGTTTTTCTTTAGCGGTTTTGCTGTTAATTATATTCCACGTCATTTTAATTTTATTCTTAGCCGTCTTAATTTTGTTGCTAATATGTAAAGATTTGGCTGTGGAGCAAACTTTTTTAAACATTTTAGAATAATGTTTGACATATTCTTTAAAAACATCAGAAGGATTATATGATCTTTCATGGTAAAGGTCATATAACCTTCGTCTGCTTTTATGAATTCCCACTGTCGCCCACTCATCGAATGCCTTGCGACTGTTTCTGAATAATGTTTTAGAAGTAATTGTTTTTTTTTTTTAAATTCATTGCTTATAAGGGTAAATAATTCTCCATATAAAAAGTCTGCATTGTTCTTATAAGAAAGCGATAGAAAGTTTTTTACCATATTACTTCTCAATCTCTCCAGGCGTTTTGCATTAATAGGAACAAACACAATTTTCTCAATTTCCCGTTTTTTGTGCATATAACGTAATGAAACCAGTTGTCCACAGTAATCTGAACTAAGTTTTTCAATTATTGACTTGTTGATTAGTACAACACCTGTAAAAATATTATCAATACAAGTTGCACTACACCCTGCTATACTTGTAGCTTTAAAGATTAAATTATCAAGATTATAGGATTTGAACAAAGAGCAAAATTTATTACTGATGGAAGAAGTTTCCAGGAGATTGATATTAAAGTCTCCACACACTACAAGAGATTTATTCTGTTTATTAAGCTTAACTAAAACTTCTTCCATAATTTTTTCAAAGGTATCATAATTTGAATATGGGGCTCTGTAAACACTGACAACAATAAGGTGCTCAAGCGCAACACATGCCATTTCTACAGTACCCTCAACAGAGAGGCTCACAATGTCTTTACGTTCTTTACATGATAAGGATTTATTAGCTAATATTAAGGAGCCACTATGTAATTTAGTATCTCTATTGAACGAACTGACCACCTGGTGATAACTGAAATTAAATATGGAGTTGCAATTTTTAAACCAATGTTCAGTAATACATAAAATATGAATAAGGTTACTATTTAAAAATAATTCAATTTCTAGTTCTTTGCCTAACATACCTTGTATATTTTGATGCACCAGGTTAATACAGTTTTTATTATTGCTATTTTGTGAAATTACACAAGGAAGTATTGTTGAATTGTATTCTAAGTTATTTAAGTTATCTATGCTAGAGATTACCTCTATTGTTTTATTATCTAATTTAAATTACTTGGAACTAATTCCAAATCATTTGTGAAATTATTATTCTGCTCAATAAAAGCAGGTGTTAAGGTAGCCAATAATTTGGCTGGGTTATAATATAAATAATGAGATAGCGTATTTGCTACCAGTCTTAAACTATACTTTGATAGGTAATACCTATCTCTTGTCAAAAACTTCTTAATTAAATTATTAATATCAACTAAATTAAATGTATCATTATTATTCTTTCAATTAAATGTCAAATTTAAGTTATTATTACATGTCGAATTATGCATCATTAAATTTAAATTATATCTGAGTTTATTTTCCTGCAGCCACCCCTCTATGTAAGGCAATGTAAACAAGATAACTTTAACCACATTTATGTTATTGAGATATTCAATATATATTAATAATTGATTCTTGTTCATATTGCCTCTTCTCCCAACAAAAATTATTAATATACTATAAGGGTTAAATTTACTAGTTAAAATTTTATTCATAATATCACTGAATGATGCTCCAGGCATGCAGTAATTACTTGTCTGTTGCCTTTTTAAACAGTTATTCAATGATATACCCAAATTTTTGCCTATGTCATCACTATACACAATTACATTATTTTTTTCATTACTTTTTAAATTTATCTGCTTTGTTATGGTACTATCATAGAGTGCAGGTAAAGAAAATAAAGTATTACTGCTTGTCAAATTATTAACACACACTCTTCCTAAAGAACCTGGCATTGAGCGCTGATATTCATTTTGACATTTTAATAAGGAATCAAAACGTTCCTCGTTATATTTACATGACTTTACCAGATTATCCATGGCCAGTATGTGTTCTTTTATCTTATTCCCTGCTGATTTATACTTATTTGACATAATTTGTAATGAAGTTTGAAGTGATAAAGTTACTGAATTAAGACATTCTATTTCAGTCTCATAACAATTTTTCATGTTTTTCACCTCAATTGAATATAATTTAATTTTACTAATTAACTCTTGCTTTTCCTTACATACATTTGTATAATTTTTAATATTAATTTTAGTTTTAACTAATATTTGAACTTTCCTAATATATTTATTGATTTTTATATATTTTTTTAATTTCCTTCTGCTGCATGTAATCCTTTCTGCTGTTCTTGATGAGGTAGAATCTTTAGTCAAATCTATTGTTGTGGAGGGTTGCAATGTTTCATGAGATTTACATTCTACGAGCTCATCGAACAGACTCTGAGTTTGAAATGCTTGTACGTTATCAATGTATTGTTTAAATTGTGAAATCTGCTCATTAGCTTCAGTTAATTGTAATTTCAATGCAGCAATTAATCTGAGGGTTTCCTCATATTCTTTGCTGCATCGGTCAAACTCATCGACTGTCCCCTGGAGCTGATCCCTTTCCTTTAAAATATCTGTATAGTCTCTATGTATCTTAACCATATCACTTTTCAACTGTGTATTTTTCGAAATTATACTTATTATTCCCTTTTCGTTGTCATCCCTTTCTTTAAGTAACAGCTCACACTGATACTTGTACATATGAAAGCGTTAATATAATTTTAAAAGTACCTCTATACTACTATAGAGGGAAATTAAATAGCATTTTCTTGCTTTTTACGGTTGTAGACCACAGTTAAGTTATTAAACATAAAACGATGCCACGAACTATCACGCTAATTTAATTTTACAGTGGTTTAATTATAAATAACTTGACACCAAAAGAAGATTGTAAACGTAACTTATCACAACTTTATGCATACAATATCAAAATTGTGTTGTCACTGATATTATGTTGCAAATTAATCTGACTAGCGTGACAGTTATGGCAAATATTTCAATATTAGCCTGTGCCTGCACTGCTATTTAGCAGCAGAAATATATAAGACAGTACTCAGACTACATCAAGTGTACTAGGTTATATCAAGGAAGAAAAAAGAGGACATTTTAAGTAAGTAAGTATGCAGTAGCATTCTATCCAATTATAATTAAATATATAATAAGTAACAATAAATAAAAATATATTAGTAACAATTAAATATTAGGTAGGGCTCAGGAATCAAAACTGTAATTTGTTTGTCGAACAAAAATACACTGAATCCTAGAACACTTATATGTACTAGCAACCCCCGAATCTCTGGTCGGATGACTGTGGTGACCTGGGGACTTTGCATTATCTACCATGCTGCCGTACAAGACGTCGATTATCTACCGGGTTCCTGCGAAATACTTCTAGATTCGATTCACATTTAAATCTTTCTGACACTTATTCTTCATAGAGCACCAAGGAGTATCTATTTACTGCAAACAAATTATAAATAAATCAAACAAAAATATGGGTAAATAAGCTTTATTAAGAAAATATCAAACGATTGTATGCCTAATTTATAAGATATTTTAAAATATGGCTTCTTTAGAAAATGATACGGCGAAATATTCATTTCTTAATTACTTATCTGAAGAAGGGCATCAAAAAATATCTGAAAGAAGAAAGTACGGGATAAATCCTTATAAATTTCAACTTATCTACAATCCTTTATTAGACGTATTCTAATAGATTCTGTAGATCTAATAGATTTATTGCTATTTAATCTACCTTAAATTTAGACAATTTTCATTTTCCTGCTTATTAAATGATATTAATCTGGCAGATAATATTAAAAAGGAGAAGCTACCCACAATAGCGGTATCACCAACTTGTAAAGGTATATTATATTTCATACGTTCCACTGCTAGGCACAGGCCTTTCTTATTATTTGAAGTTTCACAACATTGAAGTGTCAGTCACGCTGCCTCAATTCATGTTGGCGGAAAAAACATGTCTGCAAACAGGTGAAATGTACCACGTGTCGTACAAACCTGTATCTGAGAATTTTTTATCATCATATCATTATATACGAGTAATATACATCCATAGGTTTGTACCTTTCCTTCCTTGCGATTTTTTCCTTCACAGCCATGCACGTGCCATATTGCCACATGAAATTGCAATTCACAATTTTATTAGCACTGGCGGGATTTGAGCACTTATCCACTGAACTGCCACGTCTGTACTATCTTATAAACCAAGTGATCATCTGGTATGAACATTACATACCAATATTGAAAATTCGGACGGTGAAACGATTTACTTATATTTTAACGTATTAACATTACTTCTATGTTTTGTATATTATAATTAAAGTAAGATATATTTTGATTACAGCCCTTTACAAGTCCACTGCCGTACATGGACCTCCCTACAAGGAATGCCATAAAACACGGTCGTTAGCAAAGATCATAAATATTCTCTCTGGCCCTGTGCCACCGGCATCTATTGACTTCCAGCATGTCTTACCAAGTTATTGCTCAATTTATTGGGGGTCACCCTACACTTATACACACGCACAATAATAAATATACTATATATATATATATATATATATATATATAATATTTTAAATCTATCAAGCTGGTTTCGATCCCCCAGTCACTTATAAAATTGTTAAATGCAATTTTAAGAGCCGATCACTACTTGCATATCTGAGAAAAAAATATTTAGAATGCACATTAACACATGTTAATTCCATCAACACACACTGGTGGAAAACTGTGAACATTAAAAATGGGAGAAAGTCTGTGCCCTACAGTGGGACGTACATAGACGGTAAATTTTGTAAAAAAATAATAAAAATAACTGATCACTGAATCACATTAGAAAGCAACACCTATTTTATTTAAAAAGATAGAATACGAAGACTTCGAGAACATACATATGCTTTGAATATCGTTATGACCACATAGTCCGTACAGCTTCAGCAACAATTTAAAATTAGAATAATCGTTACAAATGTTTTGCCTGTGAAAACATCCGGAAATACTAACATTTGATATAAAGAAAGAAAGAGAGAAAAATTATTTAATACATTGAACATCAACACACATGATACAAAAGATATTATGTACTAAAAACCTTATAATATATATACATAACTACAGACCAAAAGAAAATTAAAACCTAAATGAAATCAATACAATCAAAATTTTATTATTTACCATTTACTGATGGTATGTGATACACGTAAGGTTAACAATACAAATAATATATTATTGATCAAGATATAACATCTTCTTTGTTACATCTTGATCAATATGAAATAAAAAGAAAGGAAAGAAGATTCATACCTGAAAAGGACTGTGTACAGACCTTTTCAGGAAATGGAATGGATCTACTAGACCACTCTTGTAAAATTTGCCCATTTAAAGTAAATACTATGAACTATGCTATAACACGAGTTGAATCGAGCCGATCGTAAAGGATTCGGTCATCGACGATTTGAGCCACTCTGCGCTGGATGCGGTCAAGTAGGAGCTGGCACTGGGGAGCCCCAGCCTAGAGATGTTATTATTTATTTATTTAATTCTGAACAATACAAATTATGTTGAATCATTTATGCAAAAATACAATTAAAATGTTTAACAACCAAATTTACAATTACATAAAATTACAATAAAAATATAATTTACAGTCCATATTAAATTAAAATTATTATAACAATTAATATAAAAATTATATTATGAAAAATTACAATTAAGTATTTAGAACTTACAATAAAAATTAGAAGTCAAATGTCATCAGTCAATAAGATAAAGTATAAAATATCACAAAATAATAATAACAATACTTGTCATAAAAAAAAGTTACGATTATTTTAAAAAATTCATCAAAAATATTAAAACATTGAAGGGTTATATTATAGTATCAGCATGTATAAATTCGTCAACACTTTAATAACATTTTGCCAGTAGGAACTTTTTAAGGTATTTTTGAAACTATTCTTGTACAAAATATTCTTTTTAAGCCGTTAGCTAATCTATTAAATAGAAGTACTGATCGATATTAAGAACAGTGTATAGTCATTACCATACGAGGGACGATTTTATTATGAAAGTCTTTTCTTCTAGTATTTTCTCTTATGGTTTTTTGATCTATCGCCATTCGCCAATAACTTTTGCAAATTGCGTGAGTCCCAAGTCTTTTGAAGTGTTCGCGACACGATTCTTGTTCTTTTATCCGGACCATAGTTCTGATTGCTCTTTTTTGCGGAACAAAGGCTTTGTGTACATTATATTTAAAGCTCCCTCCCCAAAATAAAATACTGTAACGTAATCTTGACTCCACCAATGCGTAATAAACCAATTTTAAACGTCCAAGATCAGCATCATCCCGTAAGCTTCTTAGTACGTAACAAGCTGAGCTTATTTTACCCTCAATCTCCTCTAATTCAGATCACAGTCTATCCTCTCTCCTAAGAATTTGGCCACTTCTACAGACTGTCCTCTTTTATTACCTAGTGTAACATTTAGGGTTGTGTTTTTTCTGAAGTTATTGCGGAATAACATAACATTTATTTTGTTAGTGTTGATCGACTGGCCGTTGACAGTAAACCATATTATAATGATTTCTAATATTTGGTTTATTTTAATTTCTAGAGTCACTATTTCAGAGGCTGAGATAACAGCATTAGTGTCATCTACAAAGAGGACTAGCTTTATTGAGTCTGTCATTTTACGTACATAATGGTTTAAATCATTAATAAAAGTAATAAATAATACGGGACCTAAAAGGGAGCCTTGAGTTACACCCACTTATACGTTAATCATTTTGGATTTCGTCACCATTTCAGACATGCTATCGTTCACTGTTTTTATTTCTACGAACATTTTTCTGTTTTACAAGTAAAATTGAAAAAGTTTCAGAGCTTGTCCTCGAACCCCATAATATTTCAATTTTGCCAAAAGACGATTATGATTGATGGTATCGAACGCAGAGCACAAATCGAGAAAGAGTGCAGCTACCTTAAATTTATTATTCAATTTGTCAATGACATCATTGACCAGTGCGTCTATTGCGTTCTGTGTACCGATTTTGTTTTGATAACCAAACTGCACTCTATCAATAACCTTGTTTAAGACAAGATGAGCCACCAACCTAGACTTAATTATGCGTTCGAATATGTTTAATATTGTGGGTAGTAAAGATATAGGCCTTTACATCTTGGCATCCGATATCGAGCCTTTCTTGTGAACAGGTACGACTTTGGCAATTTTCAGTTGATCAGGGAAAATGCCCTCTTTTATGCACTTATTAAAGAAACAACACAATGGTTCGGCGAGAAGATCTTTATTTCCTTTTATTATAGTAATAGGAATATCGTCAAAACCGCAGGATTTCTTGGCCTCCATATTTTGTGTGATCTTTCGCACTTCTTCTACAGATGTTGGTCTTAGTGTTATATCGTTTTTGACTCAATTTGTATTACGCTTAAGGTATGTTAGTGCCATCTCAATTTCTGTTGGCTCATTATTGATACTATGATCAAACTGTTGAACAAAGATATCTGCAATTCTAACTGGTTCATGAACAATATTTTGTCCACCTTTAGCATTAGTTGGGTTTGTATATTTCCCGCTAGGTTCCTATGCCTGTTAATGAGTTTCCATACACTTTTGGATAAATTTTTGGAACGAGCGATCTCATTTTGAACTGCGTCTTTTTTGTTAGTCTAATGATTTTCCTATAAATTGTAATATATTTGTTACGGTACCTGACAATTGATTCGTCATTATAAGATCATTTACTTGTGCAAAGAAACCGTTTCATTTGGCTTGATACTTTTATACCTTTGGTAATACATCGTAAATTTGATTTTTGTAAGTGTTTATAATTTTATTTTTATTCTTCAAACAGTCTTCAAATAAGGACTTAAATTTACTTAGAAAGGTATACACATTGAGTTCCAATCACAATTAATCAAATTCTGTCTAAAGACTGATTTATTATTTTTGGTAAAAACTCTTTTCTTCACATAAACTACATTATTATTACTTCTACTTTTAATGTGGGGGACCATAATATTGCATAATATTGCCGCATGTCCACCTGAAAATCCATTATGATCTATGTTACAATTGATTATATTTTCGTTAGGTATGTTGGTAACAATATTATCAATGCACGAGCTTAAATTATTCCTAATAAAAGTAGCGTCAGAAATTAGTGGTCTAAAATTAAAACTGGTTAAAAGATTAACAAATTCAATCTTTTTATTTTCTATTAAAAAATCTATATTAAAATCACCACATATTATACATTTCTTATTGAAAAGGTATTCGCACAATTTTTCTAATCTATCAATAATGGTATCAAAGTTTTTATCATTGGGTGTGCGATAACAACAGCAAATACAAATATCAGTTTCCAAATCTCTTACACAACATACTTCAAAGTTGTCAATTTTATATACAGATTTCGCTATAGGCAGATCTATTATATCTCAATCTTTGCTACATAGTATGAGAGTTCCACCCCTTTTTTTTTGTTGAATCGTGTATTATGTGATACTACTTTGTAATCAGTTAACGCTAATAAAGCTTAAGTAGCTTTTTTCATTCAAAAAATGCTCACTGATAGATAGTGAAACCTTTCTGTACGGGAATTTATATAAAGTTCTAACTCTAGTTTCTTGTTATTTATACCACACAAATTTTGATAAAATATGTTAAGTGGAGTTTTTTCTACGTTATTATTTCACAATTCTATATTAATACTATTATTCACGAAAAAAGGGATCACCAGCAGTTATCTCACACCGATCATCATCCGTTTGTGTAGTGACAGAGCATTTTTGGTGCTTCTGCTGGGCATCTATACCAGTCTCGTTATGATTAGTAGCAAAATGAACCTTACATGCTTTCGACTTAGTTATGCAGGGTAATTTAGTCACGAATTTAATATAATTATGTTTAAAAGAAATTCTTAATATTTCTCTTAACAGTAGCCTAGAAATTTTGGTCAGATTTCTTACTTGCCTATAACTATTATCATTATAAAATAAGTTAAATGGTACATATGACGTGTTTTTAAAATGATTACAAATTGATTTAACTAGATAATTCAACTTAAATTCATTAAATTAGTTGTTTTTTTTATTTCACCAATCAAAACATTTTTATGCTTCAATTTATGTAATTGGTAATATAAAAACGATTGTAATTTAAATAAATTGCTGTCATTAGAGCCGGCTAAAATAACCAAATAGTCTGAATCGGTTAAATCTTTACAAAGGTGATCACAAGAGCATAATATTTGTTTAATAAGCGCGTTTGGTTTTAAATACGATGTGACTCATATCCTAAAAGTCCTTGAAATTTCTTTCTTAAGCCCTGGCCATATTGGTCTGCAATAATTACTACTTGATTTTTTCGTCTCGATATGTCGCAGTGGGGTTTTTCTTTTTCACAGCAGAGAATTGTTCGGACTCCAACCGCTCAATTTCACCATCGCACATCGCGACAAAACTCGCGTTACCATCCATACCATTTGGATGATTGGCGGTCCACCACTGTGTGATTCAGAAGAAGTTTTCTCCCTCGCACAACTTCCTTGTGGAATCAATTACCACCAGCGAATTTTCCGGACCGATACGACTTAGGAACCTTCAAGAAAAGAGCTTACACCTTTCGAAAAGGCCGGCAACGCATCTGCAATTCCCCTGGCGTTGCGGTTGTTCATGGGCGGCGGTAGTCACTTACCATCAGGTGAGCCGCATGCTCGTTTGCCCCCTATTCTATAAAAAAAAGAAGAACACTAACGCCATCTATCATTGGTGTGCAGCAATTTCGGCATTCTTTGGTTGGTATACTGTTACAGTCTATGATGAATTCTAATTCGTCAGAATGCTCTTTTGATTGGGATTTGAGAGAACTGTAGTCGAAGTTCTTAAATTTTATGGTCCCGTTTAGAGGTCGGATAGGGGGGTCTGTTAGACTGTTCTCTGATTTGTGTTTCTTGTATTGCGGAAAATAAAATTTAAAGGTATGCATGTTGTGGATCTTCTTAGGTCTTGTATTCTGACAGATTTAAATAACTTTATATTCTTCTCATAGTCTAATAATTTGTTTTCAGTTTTCCGTTCTCAAGATTTAAATTTTCAACTTCGACGTTAGCAATGTTTAATTCCGTATTTAATATTTCTATTGTACTTTTCAGGTCAGATAGTTCTAAGCTGTCTGTATATCCAATATTAGGCAGACTTTGATAAGTATTATCAAGGAACGATTCCTTACTTGATACAGTAGTTTCAGTTCTAATTCTAAGCTTGTTCCTATGTTTAATGTTGTTGTATTTTTCATCCATGTTAACAGTATTCCATGTGAGGGTGAACCTGTGCCTTGTAAAGTTGCAGGCGGTGTGCCGGCATGAAATACTGTCCGGATCTGCTAAGCACGCCAAACTTTTTAGAGGCCAATTTGGCCTTCTCTTCTAAGTGACCACGAAACTGCACTTCATTCGATATGTCAAATATATATGAGAAATATTAGCACGGCCGGTATACAAGACATCACCAGTGCTGTTGTCCGTATAGCAATGAGTCTGCTATGAGTCAGGTAGACCAGAAGAACACCAGCTGATCGACCCCGACGAAAACCGTACTGGCGGTCACTAATCAGCTGGTGATCCTCAAGGTACCTCAATATAGATATAATAATATAGATATAATCTTAACTAAATAATATTATCATAATATTCTAAACTAAAAATAAAAAGTAATACATTATTACATATTATTAATTTAAAATAATTATTCTACGAAACCATAGACTAGTTAATTTAATCCGCGCAGCGTGAACCATTTTGCTCACCAACATCTGAAACAAAAGACTTGATAGCAATCGGACCAACGATGACGATTCCCCGTTCGGGCCATTCCTTGTTCATTTCTACCTGAAACTGCTTAAAGTTCGCAACGCACGTGAGCTTAAACGAACGACCGTTGAACTTGCTTACCTACATTGAAAATTAAATTATTCAAAGTGCAGTTAATCCCGCTGAGGTGAGTTCTTATTTATTTACAAAAGCAAACATTGTAACTGTTCTGTTTAATTCCTATCTCCTCTGCTGAGGCTGCTTAGTGCTTAGTTAATTTTTAAGTTCCAAGAAGGAATGCTGAAATTTAACTGGGACGCATATAGTGCTATAGGAAGTTTCCTTAATGTTAGCCTCCGTCTAAAATTCCAGGATCTAGCTACTTGGGTACCTAAGGACTTCGCCCAACGTCAGGATCTACATACTACCTAAGGGTTACCTGCTTGCCGTGCCGCGAGATATTGGAGTGTTGGCCTACCCTCCTACCAACGACCATCATCACTCTCAGGCTAGGGTACCACCGGCTCCTTCTGCTAGCTAGCCCATAGAAAGGTAGCTTCGAAAGAAGCGCTATGTGCCAAACCTGATCGAAGGCCTTTGCAATCAAATCCAAAGTCCAAACTAACGGCCAATGCCTCCCCCTTGGACTTTACTGCTTTCGCCCATCTATGAGTCAGGTAGACGAGAAGATCGCCAGTTACGCGACCCCAACGGAAAACCTTATTGGCGGTCAATAATCAGCTGTTGATCCTCAAAGTACCGCATGAGCTAACAGTTTATAATGGATTTCATTATTTTGGAGATCAAGGAGGTGATGGCGATAGGCTTGTAAATAGATGGGTCTGAGCGGTCGCCTTTCTTTAGGATCGGGTGGACAAAAGCCGGTTTGCATGATTTCGGGGCCACGCCTAGAGAATAGGAGTACCGGAAAAGACGCATTAGAACCGGTGCCAACTCCGAAGCACACGTCCCCAGCACAATTTCCACGACTTGTGGATGTGCATTCTTCCAAGCATCCAAGTTAAGGTGAGAACGTGCCGAGGACTGAGTGGCATCAGAGTGTAACATGATTTCAATCAGTCTGAAATTTTGGTGAACTGGTGTTTTTGGAGTCCTCGAATATGATATAGAGGTCGAATTGCTCTAATCTGTAGCATCGGTTAGTAAACTTTGACTGTCCAAAGATCTGGTGAATGGTGCCATTGGACATATTACAGAAAGGCCGTGCTTCTAGAGAGAACAAATGTATGATACTGACATAACATCCGTCCGTATAGACTTCTGTAAAGACGGAGTTCATCCCATTCAATCCAAGACTGTGCAATTTCCAGCAAAATATAGTCACAGCAATGCAGAACGAATAATGCTGCCAATTAATTATGTTGGGCTTGCACAGTACACAAAATGCAGGGTAGTACTGTCCACCCTGCTGTTGTATACTTAGCTTTTATATCATATAAATTGTGTAATGATTTTATAAGTTGATACTTTTAAAGGAAAAGGTTATTTTATTATTATTAGAACTTTTTAATAAAACCTTGTTTTTTAAAATAATCTATCAGTTTATTTTTATATAGTAATAAATATTATATATATATTTAAATATTACGTAAATAAGAAATAAAGTTATAATACACTACAAATGATCTATCTTAATAAATTCTGAAACCATTTCGTAGAAATAAAGAACTCTAAAGGTGAGCGATGTTTAAAGTGGTTAAGTCCGCTAAATTCTGTAAACTGTATAATTAGATTACAACTTTTTATGAAGTTTAAGAAATTAAGAAAATCCGGTGAAATTTCGCAAATGAATGCAGTAGTACAATTGGCGAAAGAGTAGGCCAAAGTGTTTAATTAGTGGAATTTAAATGCTATTTAGACAAGTTCTATGCAGTTTCCATTGGATTTTATGTACATTTAATGACGATAATAATGTTCTGATTACAAACAAAGGCAATCATTTTTTAATATTCGGGCAACATCCATTGCGCAGGGGATAATATTATAGTCCATTTATTATACAAATGTAGACACGGTGTTAACATTTTTGAACCTCTTTAACTCAAATGAATTGTAATAGTTTCGCATAAACACAATTATCATTATGTGTGTCTGTGTGTGTGTGTGTGTGTGTGTGTGTGTGTGTGTGTGTGTGTGTGTGTGTGTGTGTGTGTGCGTATGTGCGTGCGTAAGTGCGTGTGTGCGTGTCACCGTGCATACTTGCGTGCGCGCTCGTGTGTGTGTGTGTGTGTGTTTGTGTGTTTGTGTGTGTGTGTGCTTGCGTGCGTGCGTGCGTGCGCGTTTTGCATGCGTGTTTGCGCGTGCGCGTGCGCGTGTGCGTGTGCGTGACCATGTGCGTGTGCGTGTGTATGTGCGTTAGCGTGTGCGTTTCGTGTACGTGTGCATGTGCGTGTACCTGTGTGTCCGTGAGTGTGCAACTGCGTGTGCGTGTGCATGTGGGTGTGCATGAGCGTTTGCGTGTGCATGTGCTTGTGCTTGTGCGTGAGCTTGTGCGTGTGCGTGTACGAGTGTGTGTGTGTGTGTGGGTGTGCGTGTTCGTGTGCGTGTGCGTCTGCGTGTGCGTCTGCGTGTGCGTCTGCGTGTGCAAGTGCGTGTGCGTGAGCGTGAGCGTAAGCTGGAGCGTGAGCGTCAGCGTGACCGTCAGCGTGAGCGTCAGCGTGACCGTCAGCGTGAGCGTCAGCGCGAGCGTCAGCGTAAGCGACA
>JAVANC010000022.1:8692374-8734874 GCA_033319125.1 Parnassius glacialis | reverse complement strand
TATCTTTATTTAAAAAGGCTTTTATCCTACAAGGATATGTCAGCCTTATCGTAACCTAGCTTATTCCTGTTTTACAAATGCTATTTGGAAAGGGGCAATCAATGTGGTAAAAATATGGAACTCACTGATTTTGCTACCGCTGAGTGTGGCTCCGCAAGTATACTCAAAAGCCAACCCGTTTCACACAAATCGATACTAAATTTTTGTACCAGATTCTCCCTTTCCCTTTGATATTTGACACATTCTGCTAGCATATGTTGGACATCTTCTATAATATGACAAATATCGCAATTGGACGAGTCTGCTTTTTTCATTAAAAATACAAATTTTTTATTAACATTTCTGTTAGGAATCGTATATCGAGTTTACTGTTGTTTACACTATCCCTACTTTTTCCGAGCCAAACATCACGATTCCCGACAAAAAAAAAAAAAAAACAAAAAAAAAGACCAAAAAAGGTAAGACTCCATTGACAGCTATTTTAAAAGTACTAAATAGTGTGAAAATACGCAGTAAAATGATATGTTATTGTGTAAAAACGTTACAGGATCCTATGGAAATAAATGTGATGCTAAATATAAATGCAGAAAGTCAAAAACAGAATGGAAAAATAGTATAAAGTGATGCAAAACATGAATGCAAAATATCAAAACAGAATGAAGAAATAGTGTACAATGAAATGTAAGTAGCTAACTACACTACAGACCTTACTACATCGTACTAGTGGGCCGATAGGCTTACGAGGATTTTTAATACAAGAATAAATCACGCTAATCAACTATTAAAACGTGGAATCTATCTGTAAATTTATAAACAAAATGTTTAATCCTGAGGAGTGACAACCCATCTGCATTTTGATTCTCGCCATGTGTTCTGGTGCGCCTTACCTAAGAAGGATATGGGGGAGGAGTAGTCCTCTCCCGAGGAGGGGCTGCCATGTGATGACCAGCGCTGGTGGGGCCGCTGATGTGTACAAAAAGCGTTCCCGTGGCCCTGCCAATGTGCGACGAAGGTGGAACACCATGGGGTTGTAGTCGATGAGAGTCCGACAGAACTCGTTCTTGCCCCCGCAATGCGGGTATGCGTAGGCATTTTCCCATGTAAAATAAAAAAAATGATACCAGAATGCACCACTTAGCCCGGTTTTTGCTTTCGCATCCATTAGCTACCAGGCGCCTATCTCGTATTATTCATTTAAGGGGTGTACAACATTTTATACGCGGTAGAGCCACGCCTAAGTTATATTATGTTTATAGCATGAATGGGTCGGCTCGACTGGGGTAGAACCACGCGTGTGGGGACTACGTTTATGTATGTTTTATTACGTGGTAGAGCCATACTGCAGCTGTATTAGTAGTATAGTTGTATAACGAATGGGTCGGCTCGACTGGAGAAAGACAACGCTATCACAGAATACCACCGTAAAATAGCAGCTTAATGCTACTGTTTTGTATGGTGAGTGCAGATAAAAGGAGACCCTTTTTACTGGAAACGAGACGTTCCATCTTATCCTTCAGGGACAATGCATCTACATTTTGATTCTTAATCGAAGATAAATATAGACGTGTGCTCGTTTGTTACCCATATTCTAGAAAAAAAGGGACACTAGCCTTTGTGCGGTCTTCACTCCATGAAAATAGGGATATATGTATTTAAAAATGACGACTCCAAATTTAACTATAGCTCAACAACCAGCTTACGAGTACTCAGCGTAGTAAGTTGGTTGTTGAGCACCGAAAAATAGGGTAGGTAAGTCTTAAATGTTTTTTAAGTTTTTTAATAACCTAAATAGTGCCTTAGACTGAAGTTCGGGGTTAACATAATATCGATTGAGGGACAACTAGTAATAGTGTCGTTATTAAAAATTAACAATAAAATATCTGTTCTAAGTTATGATCGAGAAGAGATTCTTTATTTTTATTTGTCTAAATAGGCAATTTTATTACTTTTGCATAATTAATATACCAAGGATGTGGAAAGTTTTCTAGCACAGCAATACATACTAGCTACAAGCAGCCGATGCCGTAAAATTAATTTGTACACCAGAAAGCGAAAAATGCCGTAGTTTTATATTTGTACCTTGTAGGAATCCAAATAAGTACATAATTTTATAAAGAAAACTTTCATTCAGCTATTTAATTGCATAAAAGTACCTATATAAGATATAATTACGTTGAAATGGTATATTCATTATACAGTAGTATAAAATACTTTAATTTACAAGGGGTGAATCTGAGTAAACAAAAATAGATGGCCACAGGAATTTGGAAAAAAGTGTTGTTTTGTTTTGGTAACAATAATGAGAAAACTTGGCGTACGTATGCTTGCTGAGTTGGTTTTGTTTCGTGTAGCTATTTTAGCCGTAAATCAATGTGGCGCTTGGCACAAATTATATTTTTATTGAAAACTAGTCTTCATTTCATAAATTTTAAAACCTGTAGTTCCTGCAGAATAATATTGGCAAACTTTGAAGCCAAAATACTATGAAAATATTTGCTTTCAAAAAAGGATACTGAATACTTTTGAATACTTAATTATTATAGAAAGATAAAAAAACTTTAAATCTAACCTTAACGATTGCCGGTGAAAATAAAAATTGTAAAATAAAAAGTAAGAACTGAGCAAAAAGTCATTTTATAGTGAAGAGTATACAGGGTTAATTATATTAAAAACAAAACAACAATAAAATCGGCTGTAACACGAGATGCCGTCATCCAAAGTAGTACTACGCTCATGTGCGTGCGACGTTGTCGGTGAATACTACAAAGCCGCGCAATTATGTCAAGGTGTAGAGATGTTAAAACTTCCAAAAAAGCAAAATCAACATTAGTTATTTCAAAAAGTATTATATTTCAAAAAAAGTCGTAGAAAGAATATTGTTGGTTTTTAAGGTGTACATTATGACATTAGAAATTATTATAATTTTTGAAACTACGAAAAACAAGACACGCTCATGAAGCACGTGACAGTTATTTAGATCATAGAAAGTACCACGTGGGAAGATGTACAAAAATATATTTACCAGTACACAGAAATCATATCCAAAATCAGTCGTCATGTCAATGAAATAAAAGAATACGGAATATAAGTACCTTGTTAGGACACATGTACATTCATTTTTTTATATAGAAGAGGGCCAAACGAGCATGATGGCAAATGGCTCACCTGATGTTAAGTGACTACCGTCGCCCATGAACAACTGCAACACCAGGGAAACCAGGGGTATTGCAGATGCGTTGCCGGCCTTTTAAAAAGGAGTAGGTTCTTTTCCAAGTGTAAGCAAAGTGAATTTCCTCTTTTGACATTAACATTACAGCAGCAGGGACGAAGAAATCCTGAAATCTATTATTGTTTTTTTTTATAGGATAAGGGTGACAAACGAGCACACAGTCCACCTGATGGTAAGTAGTTCCTGTGGCCCATAGACATCTACATCTATCTTCGATTACGAATCAAAATGCAGATGCGTTGTCACCCGTCAGGACTAAGATGGAATGCCTCATTTCCAGTAAAAAGTGCCTCCGGTTCTCTACATCCACCATACGAAATACAGCATCGTTAAGCCTCTATTTTACGCTGGTATTATGTGAGAGCGTGGTCCTTCCCGGTCAAGCCGACCCATTCGTGCTACAACCATGATATAGCTGCAGCATGGCTCTACCACGTAGATTATTGACAAATTATGATTAACAAATTATTGCCTTATTGATAGCAATAAGGCAATAATTTATACGTAGGTCACTCAATAAGTTTTGAGGTGCTCGAAATTTAAAAATGGAATGCACCCGTGTTATATGTTTCTAAAAAGCAAATTTATTTAAAAATATAACTCCATAAGCCAATTGCTATTAAATTTCCTGCAATGCTTTCATTTAAAACGATGGATCTTAACCGTGAACATTTGCGTGCTATGATATATTATGATTTTAAATTTGGTTTAACCGAGCAATTAAGTTTACAACGGTTACAATCAGCATTAGAGGACTCAGTGCCATCACGCGCAACAACTTTTACGTGGTTTGCTGAATTAAAAAGGGGTAAAATTGATCTTAAAAATGACCAAGGAATCGGGGCCCCGCAAACAGCAGTAACGGCAGAAAATATATGGACTACTGAAATGTTGGTGCGAGAAGACCCACGAATCATATATACGGACATCGAAAAGATTATAGGCATTAGTTCGTGGTGCATTCATACCATCCTACATCAACATCTTGGAGTGAGGAAGCTTTGTTGTCGATTGATCCCTCGTTTGCTCTGCGAAAGCGAAAAACAGATTCGTGTGGATTGGTGACATGAAATGCGTCTACGTTTTGAAAACGGGGCATCTAGGTGTGTTTAAGAAATTGTTACTGGTGAAAAGACATAGATCTATCAATATGATCCGGAAAATAAAAGGCAATCATCGGTATGGCTCTACTCAAAAGGACAGTTATCGACAAAAGATCTCGCAACGTTGGCAAAAAATGGTGGGTAGGTTTTTTTCGCGGAGCGGATATTTGTCGACGTTAATGCTAGAAAATTATTGTTCAGTCAACTCTGAATAGTATACTACAGTTGCATTACCCAAAGCTTTTAAAGTTATGCGGGAGAGAAGACCAAAGAGCAGACTTCGGGGAATCATGCTGCATCACGATAACGCCTCTTCACATACCTCCCTTAGAACAAAAGCATTTACTGAGGAACCCTGACTTCTTTGTGATTTTTTTTTCTTGTGATTTTCCTTGTGATTTCTTTTTGTTCCCAAGAGTCAAAGAAAAAATATAAGGTAAGTTTTTTTCAAGCGCCTAAGAAGCCGTGGCTGCCTACGAAGAAGCGATTTCCGACCTGTCAGATCAAGACTGGCAAAAGTGTTTTCAGAGTTGGTTTAGGCGAATGGAACTTTGTATAGAGCATGAGGGAGAATATTTTGAAAAGGTGTAAAATAAATATTAATAGTATTTAGCATACTAATGTGTATCTCAAAACTTATTGTGTGACCTAAGTACCCTCCTAAGCAAATGAGAAAATCTGAATAATTCCCATCAACGCCGTACCTAAACAGACAACTTAATTCCGGCAATTGTCATAATAATTGCTACATGCTAGTAACCTATTAGTATGCTAGAAGCATTATATATTCAAGTCACGCTGCTGACTTCTTGAGTTGAAGCTGTCACCTCTCGACGCGTGCCGCACCCGATTAGGCAAATCGCTTGGAGCGGTCGACAGTACGTACGTGTACGTGATATATTCCTTGTAGAAATTTTACCTCTCGATTTGTTTTAATCAATTATTCAATCCGTTAAAAAATTCGTTGTTTTAATATGGAAACCGATAATTAAGCGTTTTATTAAAAGCACAAATCGACTTTAAAACTATAAAAATAATTTTCACATAATAGCTTCTCTAAAACTTCACATGTGGTTAATTTTTTTTTAGTTCAGAACTTGGTTCGTACTTTTTATTTAATTATTTGACCCTTTTATGTGTTCTAAGGCATATCACAAGTTCAAGATAACAACTAGAATGTCAGCTTAATAGCTACATTAAAATCTTCATTACCTATTACCTTTAAAGCATGGATTTTTTTTTAATTTATATGGAACCACCCCCAGAAGCATAAACTTATAAAAAACTATAATGGAGGTCGGTTCCACCGTTTCAGATAAATCGGTGAACATACACAATAAACGTATGCGTGAAACTGGTGGAACCTTCTAGTTTCTTTTAAACTCGGTTAATACAAAACGTTGTAGAACCACGTTTTGTATTTGTATCATATATGTCTGCAACACAATTTAGTCCGCTCGGCCGCAGAAGAATCACACTTTCTGTGCTTCGTTTGGAACTAACCGGTACCACGTATTTCTTACTTCTCTCAAGAAAAAAAAATATTTATAATATAAGCGTTTGGCTACGACATTGCAAGTAACATACGCCAACATTGCATACACTATTAATTGCTTTTGTTTCAACGATGTAATAGCCTAGAGACAAGCGCTCGAAGGTAACATTAAAAGTTGTTAAGCTTACAGAATCTTAAAGTATCCAAGTAATCTTGCATAGATCAGACCAAAAATTAATATTCAATACCTGAAGGTAGCCGGGCTAACTATGACATTTGGATGTCAAACACCTTAGTTTCCCGTGACCATGATGTTGTAAAACACTGGAAACGTCAGAAATTAAAAAGTTAAAATTAAACTCGATAAAATCCGTAAAACTAGTTTCAATTAATGTGTAGAGTTCGCGCAAATATAGGAAGTTATTATTGTTAATTGCAATTTTAAGTGTTGACGTGTTCGGCGCATGACATTTGCAGTTCACCAACAGATACATGCGCAGCGCGACGAGCTTATATCTCCATAAGCCTTTAAAAAATTGGAAGATAACTGTGGGAAGATATAACTTTTAAGTTTGTTTTAAACTTGACAAATTAAACAATAACCTTAGTTTTATTAAAAGAATTGGGAATTGTGACACTTTACAGTTATGAGAATAGTTTTTAAAATTAAAGCTAGGTATAACGTTTTTACGTTATGATAACCAAAGCAAATATAACTCAATTCAATATTTTCTTCCAGCTGCCAGCTTGATATAATATATAATTATACTTATAACATTGAAAAGTTTGACGTGGAAAAATTAAAAAAGATAACAAAATACAACCGTACGACCAATCATGTTATGTCGAAAGTTCGAAGAAAACTTAATCGAACCCTGCGACACAACGGCATCTGTCGTAGCGTGAATGTTGATTATTGCGATTTATCAGCACTGTGAAATTAATCAGTCTGCTAAGAATGTAAAAAAAAAGTGAGTCAAATAATTAAGAAGGAAAAAAAAGAACTCTATAACCAAGTTTATTACGCTATGTGAAAGAGATTCAGAGATGATTAGCGCAGAGATTGATCTATGTAAAGCGACAAATAATTCTTATGAACTTTAAGCAATGGAATTTCAATTTTTATTAAATGTGCCAAATAGTATAGCATAGTCCTCCTATGGAAATAAAAACAAGTGATTTTTCTTTAAGCCAGATATTTCAATAATGCTGTAAATATTACTGAATAAAACTCTTTTTATGTCTTTTGAATCTATTTAAACTCATTTCCAGTGTTTTGCAGTACCCGTGGCCACAGGGAAACTAAGGTAGTTGACGTCCCTTTAGCTTTTAATTATAACATATAGTATGCGGTCACTTCATCCATCGTAACTACGATGTTTATTTATTAATTCAATAGCCCTCGTTTAAATGCAGTCAAGTTTCCAAAGCACAATGAACAGAAATGCCTTCATCTGTTATATCATCATCAATTAAAATCCACTCTAAAAAGTATCCCATGTGTTATCAAGGACATAGTCTACCTGTATGTCATATTTTATTTATATTGGCATAGAAAGAGAATGAGCGAGCTACCATCCCCGTGCGGGAAATTTTGGGGACAGAATTTTAAGAATGAAATTTAGCTCTCTAGTATACCTTTAAAATGTTTCCAGTAAACATCTCAAAAAATTAAAATTAGCTGTAACTGAATTCTTTCTGATTAACATGTTACGAACACAAGCATTAAGTTCTGAAAGTAAAGGTAATTGCACATATACACACTTGCGATGGCTATGTGGTGCTGTATGTATGGCTAGAGATTAGTTTGTGAATATACAATGGAATCCATTCATTACGACTCCGCCTATATTGAACAACCGCTTAAGGTGAAAGTGCCAGGGTAACCCGTGAAATTCAAATTTTCTTACGTTTTTTGGAACTTGTAGGTCAGTGTCAGGCTGTATGTTTAACAAAATATGATTCGCGACCGGAACGAGTATGTATTTACAGAATTATAATCATTATAATCATTAATACAACCCGTCTATGTTCGTATAATCCCATTATATGGCTATTTCCAGAAAAACTCATTTAAAGGGATTATATGAATTTAGAAGGTTGTACTGGGGATTTTAATGATAATAATTCTATAAACACATACTCGTTACGGTCGCATATCAAATTTTATTAAACACACAACCTGACCCTGACCTGCAAATTCCAAAAAACGCAAGAAAATCGCGGGCCACCCTGGGAGCTTTCACCTTAATATGAAGTAATAATAATAATAATGTCCTCCAGACCGAATTTCGGCCACGGCGGCCAATCTCAACGGAGACTGGCCATCGGCGCAGGACAGGATTATAGTGCCCAAGTGTATGCGCAAGCACAGGTGCACTCTCTATTCCCTCACTCTCATAGCCCGATGGGACGGTAAACCGACACGACCGGAGAGAGATCAGGCGCAGGACCAACGGCTTTACGTGCTTTCCGAGGCACGGGGGTGAAACACCGCCAACTTCCTGACTTTGGGCAGCTATTGAGAATTTCTTGATGGGAAAACTCAATAACGGTTTTTTTTGGCCCGACCTGGGATTCGAACCCGGGACCTCATGATTAGCAGTCCGCACTACTGCAACCACTAGACCAACGAAGCAGTCAATATGAATAATATGAAGTAATTACAGTGTGAAGTTTGGTTTTAATATAAAATTCTTTATATCCAAGTCGTATATATTGATTTCGCTTATAGCAATATGTCGCTTATTATGACCTATTTTTAGGAAACTATTTCAGGACTCCTAAAGAAATTCGCTCGTTGTCGTGACCCAATCCACCCCCTTTCTCTACGACGATATTTGGTGAGTGCATGGCGCGTGACTCTTGATTTTAATGACGAGTTGATAGTTCAAGGTTACGCATTGTTAGTGATTTGTGGAGAAAACAACATCGCATCCTAGTAAATTATTTACCATTGAAGAAAAGGTGCATTAATATGCGTGTAGAGATCCGGAGACTCTTTTTACTTGAAACGAGGCATTTAATCTTAGTCCTCACGGGTGACAACGAATCTGCATTTTGGTTCGTAATCAAGGATAGATGTAGATGTCTAATCATGAGAAACAAATAAATACCTATCAGTGGCCCTATGTTAAGGTAAAATGCAACTGTTTTGTCTCACATTTTGGTATCATCAACTTCAATTGTTCTGCGAGCTGAATAATTCGTTTTATCTTTAAAACACAGTTAGACATCAGATTGTGGTGGAAAAAATTACCGGTGAATCCTCATTCATTGATCAAAGTTCTACATCGCTTTCTTATAAGAACAATGCAGACTTTTTATATGGAGAATTATTTACCCTTATTAGCAATGATTTAAAAAAAAAACATTTACTTCTAAAACATTCTCCGGAAACAGTCGCAAGGTATTTAATGAGTGGGCGACAGTGGGAATTCATAAAAGCAGACGAAGGTTATATGACCTTTACCATGAAAGATCATAAAATCCTTCTGATGCTTTTAAAGAATATGTCAAAAATTATTCTAAAATGTTTAAAAAAGTTTGCTCTACAGCCAAATCGTTACATATTAGCAACAAAATTAAGACGGCTAAGAATAAAATTAAAATGACGTGGAGCGAAACGGTAATGAAAAACCTCGTAACTCAAACTATCAATTAAAAATTAACAATGAATTGACTAAATCAAATCAAGAAGTCGCAGGGGTGTTTGAGAAATATTTCACTGATATTCCTATTTTGACAACAGAGTCTTTGAAAACCGCTCCAACTGTCGCCGAGTCATTACTAAAACAGAATGTTAATATCTGTTTAAAAGAATTTAGATTTGAAAAAGTATTACCGCAAGATATTGTAAAATACTTCAAAACCATTGATGTAAAGAAAACCGCAGATTTGTGGGGATTTCCGTGACAGTTATTGCGTCCATAATAGATTTAATTGCACCTCATCTTGCTATTATTTTTAATACTTGTATCGATTCTGGTGTGTTTCTGATTTAATGAAGTATAGTAAAGTAATACCTTTATTTAAATCTGGTAGTACATTGGACCCCGCTAATTTTAGACCTATTTCTGTACTACCAACTCTTAGTAAAATTTTTGAAAAAATAAATTTGGATCAATTGTTAATTTTTTTTAATACAAATAAATTACTTCATAAAAAACAATTTGGATTTACAAGGGGTCGCTCGACGTCTGACGCCGGCGTTGAGCTTATGGAATATATTTTTAATGCTGGGAGAATTCACAGGATGCCTTAGGTGTTTTCTATGATCTTTCCAAGGCTTTCGATTGTGTTCATCATGAAACATTAACCAGGAAACTACAAAATTACGGTGTAAAAAATTTGGCGCTTAGACTTATTACTTCATATTTAAGTAACAGAACTCAAAAGTCGTGATCAATGGTAAAGTTTCCTCCGGATCGGTAGTATCAATGGGCGTTCCTCAGGGCTCGATTCTTGGCCCATTCCTGTTTTTAATCTATATTAATGACTTACCTTATCTTGTAGGGGACAATCACGATATAGTATTATTTGCTGACGATACCTCTTTAATTTTCAAACTCAAACGGCAGTTAATTAATTATGACGATGTAAATAATGCTCTATCGAAATTGGTTTATTGGTTTAACGCCAACAATATGCTCTTGAACGGAAATAAGACAAAGTGTATTAAATTTACAATACCTAATGAAAACATTCGAATACCAATGTGCTATTAAATGGGGAGGAGTTGAGTCTTGTGGATACCACTGTTTTTCTCGGTATTACTATTGACGCAAAACTTCAATGGGGCCCCCACATATCTAAATTAGCAAGCAGACTTAGTTCTGCAGCATATGCTGTAAGAAATATTAGAAGTCTCACAGATGTTGAGACAGCTAGATTAGTGTATTTTAGTTACTTTCATAGCGTAATGTCTTATGGAATTTTGCTATGGGGTAATGCGAATGATATTGAAGCTATATTTGTTTTGCAAAAGAGAGCCGTTCGGGCGATTTATAACCTAAATTGTAAAGATTCCCTCAGACAAAAATTTAAAGAAATAAACATATTAACTTTGGCATCGCAATATATTTATGAAAATCTAATGTATGTACATAAAAACATAAATAGCTTTAATAAGAATAAGGATGTGCATTCTTTAAACACTAGGAACAAACATAAGCTTGTAATACCAGTTACTAGACTCCACAGAATCAGTAATTCATTTATGGGGCAATGTATACGCTTTTACAACAAAATCCCAGAACATATTCAAAGTTTATCAATAAACATGTTTAAAAGTTTTATTAAAGAAAAACTGTACAAAAAGGGTTATTATAATATCAAGGAATACATGAATGAATATAACCCCTGGGAATAAGGTGATCGCCACCATGCTGGTTCTATTAAAAATCATTTAAAAATTGTATAAATGAAACTATTGTTAAGTGAAATATGTTTGAAAAAAAAAGTCCCGCTGGGTTTCTTGCTGGTTCTTCCCAGGACAGAGGTATTTTCCGAACCAGTGGTAAATAAAAATGACTTTCATAAAGAATTATGTAATAATCAATAGTGAATAAAAAATTATTCTATTCTATTCCTATTCTACAACAAACGGGTGACGACTGTGTGGCCAACTCTACGAAGACAATTTTCTGATGATGAGATTTTGCAATAGAGATAAAACTTGACTGATTTACAAATTAATGCTGGACACAATTTTAAAATTCAAAGGTGAGAATTGAAACAGAGGTAAGTTGACAAAAGATAGAATAACCGGTAAAAGGTAGCAGTTAACCTAAGCGGCATAGAGACAAAAATTGCTCGTTATTGGAAAATCTCAAAAACCAAGATTTTTAAGCAGTGTTAAACCGTTGCCAGTCCCGTAAAGCTGTGATGACGTAGGAACTTTTTGAGAAATGACTTCGAGATTGAAATCACGATTTGGTGAAGATGAAGAAAAAGATTTTATTTGTGGTTGATAATTGCCCAGTATATCCAAAAGTGACTAATTCAAAGTTTCACTTATTTTCTCTCCACCGAATACACATAAGTCTTACAGCCAATCACGCTAGATCAAGAAATAATACGATCACTCATAAGCAATTTTCTTCAATTTCCAGAAATTATATGCAACCTTGAAAAATTTCTGAAAAAGACACTTTACAAGCAATTATGTCATTTTCGAATAGCTCTGCTGTCGGCATTGACGGGAATTACGCCTCAACACCTTAAAGATTATGTAAGCGCTTCTGCTGGTGACGGCAGTGGAGTATTTCTTAATAACGTTACAAAATTATGTAAATTTATGCTTTTTGGTAATGTTAATTTCAAGATTATGTGCCTTCAAAAAAAGGATAATGGTATCCGTCCTATTGACGTTGGTTCCACATTTTGACGCTTAACTTTAAAGTTAGCTTGCAGGCACATAACCTCTAAACTTAAGACAAAATTTCAACCTACTCAACTAGGCTTTGGCACTAGACGTGGTTGTGAGGCGGCGGTACATTCAGTGCGTACATTTTTAACAAACTGATGCAGATGTTCTTGTGAAGGTTTATCTACAGAATGCTTTTAACTCTATTGTTAGGGTAACCCTGCTGCAAGAAGTGGCTAACAATACCCCCGAAATTTATCATTACGTTTGGCAATGTTATAGTCAAGATACTAACTTGTTTTACGAAAACCATATTATCGATTCTGCTGTCGGTGTTCAGCAGGATGACCCACTAGATCCAGCACTTTTCAGTTTTGAAATTCAACCCATTATTTCAAATATGAAATCCAAGCTGAATGTCTGGTACCTGGGAGGTAGAGCAGATGATGTTCTCAGTGATCTTAGTCATATTTTTCGAAATTTTAAAAATATTGGTCTTGAACCAAATAGCAATAAATGTGATATTTATCCAATAATTTATCTAGTTCTAACAGCATATAATTTCTGTACATTGAACATTATTTTAAAACTAGCTGTTCTCCGCGATTTCGCCCGCGTGAAATTTAGGGTTTTAATTACGTTGCGTGGAAACCCTAATTCCTTTACTAAAACAAAAGTAGCCTAAGTTACTCCTTATAATATTAGCTATCTGCCAGTGAAAGTCCCGTCGAAATCGGTCCAGTCGTTTCGGAGATTAGCCGGAACAAACAGACAGACAGACAGACAGATCGACAGACAGACAGATCGACAGACAGAAATTTTAAAAATCGTGTTTTTGTTATAAGTACCGTATATACTTTCATATACATCTAGTAAAATGCTGGTATTTTGACATTACAAACAGACACTTCAATTTTATTAATTTGTATAGATTTCAATTGGGCTACACTAACTATATGATCGATTCAGATGCCGAAATATTTTTTTTGGAAAACGTTGTTTGTCTGTCTGTCTGAACACGCATCAAGCAAAAACTTATGAACCGATTACGATCGGGCTTTCACTATCGTGTTACATAAGAGTTCGAGGCGTTGGAATAATTATAATTCATCTCGCTATATATCACAGAACCTGGGCAATAGGCATATTTCCCTTTTGCAACTACAAAAAGGTTTAAAATTTCCAATGTCGTGAGAGTGAAAATTTACATTATCCGATTTTGACTCGTTTTTATATTGTCCCTATCCGCTATTTTCTAAATATCGTTGTTTTTATTTAAGAGTAATAATCCACTTATTATTTTAATTTAACCATGATTACGTATGGGTAGGACACATCTGTAATAGACAGTGCTTTCAACGCAATGTTATCAGTAGACCAGTAAATGTCATTTTCTTGATGACATGAAGCGGGTTGTTTCTTGATTTATATTACTCTCAAGCGTAATAGCTTATAATATTTTTCTTTATAGGAGAGGGGGCAAACGACCATGCGGCTCACCTGATAGTAAGTGACTACCGCCGCCCATGAACAACTGCAATACCAGGGGAACCAGGGGAATTGCAGATGCGTTGCCGGCCTTTTAAAAAGAAGGAGGCTCTTTTCTTGAAGGTCCTTAAGTGGTATCGGTCCGGAAAATTCGCTGACGGTAATCGATTCCACAAGGAAGTTGTACGAGGAAGAAAACATCTTCTAAATCGCACAGTGGTGGACCGTCAATCATCCAGATAGTGTGGATGGTATCGGGAGTTCTGCCGCGATGTCCGTTCGTGAAATTGGGCGGCTGGGATTAATCCGAACAATTCCTCAGGGCACTCCCCGTGGTAAATGCGAAAGAAAATATAAAGTAATGCACCATCTCTTCGCAGTGCCAATGAATCGAGCCTATCGAAAAGACTCGGTCGTCGACGATTCGAGCCGCTCTGCGCTGGATGCATATAAGTGGAAGGAGCTGGCACTGGAAAGCCCTTGCCCAGAGATGGGAACAGTATTCCATGTGAGGCCGAATATGAAAATATAAAAAATGATACAACCTTTGTAGGATATATTTACTGTAAATGCGTTTGATATAGAGTTTATTTAATAGTGCCTATCCGTTGCAAACAAAATGTTTAAACAGATTAAAGAGTTCAATTATAAAATAAAGTAACAGCCCAAATATGACCCACCAGCTGAGTTTATGCATTTTTAGATTGTTGAGAGAGTTTTCTTGGGTCGGGGAAGAACCCATCACGATGCCACTGATGTGCTGTCCTGACGCATTTATCCTCTTCACTTATTTTTTTTAATATATACATAATTTTAATTTTAAAGTTTGGATTTAGTAATTTTGTTTATAGGATAAGGGTGACAAACGAGCACACAGTCCACCTAATGGTAAGTGGTTGCTGTGGCCCATAGACATCTATATATATCCTCGATTACGAATCAAAATGCAGATGCGTTGTCACCCGTGGGGAATAAGATGGAATGCCTCTTTTCCAGTAAAAAGGGTCTCCGGTTCTCTACACTCACCATACGAAACACAGCAGCATTAAGCTGTTATTTTACGCTGGTATTCTGTGAGAATAATAAAGTGCATGCTATTAATTTATATTATTATTTGCTAAGGAAATTCTTAAAATTAGATAAAATACGTACATTGTAACGGAAATCTTTCTATTTAGTTTAGAAATAATGTTCATTAAAATTAATTTTTAATGGACACGATAATAACTTAAATCGAATAAAATATAATTTAATTAGCTGTAGATTTAGTTTTGTTGGTGTCACTGTTCACTGTTTATCTAATGTATCCTCTTTTTAATATAAAACATGTGCTGAGTGATTGACTCATTTATCAACGCACAGTCCAAACCGCTTGGCAAAGAAATCTGAAATTTGGACCTACTTGCCTACCTACCTAACTACCTTTTAATACGTAGACATCCATTGATTGAGAAAGGATTTAGGAAAATTCGACAGCTAAGAGGGTGAAATTGTGTTTTTTTTTGTTTTTTTTTTTTATAGCATTGGGTAACAAACGAGCACACAGTCCACCTGATGGTAAGTGGTTGTTGTGGCCCATAGACATCAAATTCTATCCTCAATAAAGAATCAAACTACAGATGCGTTGTGTTATATATAAGGTGACATTTAAAAGTACAAACAAATCATCATCAATTAACATATGAAAAGTACTAATTCCACACGAACGAAGTCGCGGGCACTGCTAATAGTTAATAAAAAACAACGCTATTACCATTTATAAGACATAAATAAAACCCACTTAATAATTTCGGCTACATTACAATACCTTCACGTGCATACACTGACTTCTAAGATATATTATAGATTTAGGTAAAAAGACAATATTTGGCATAATTTAAATTTTTTTTTATTAAAAAAAGCAAATAGAAATCCTACAAGTTTAAAGGGTCTGTTGATGTTTACATTAAAGGAGATAAGATAACACCAAGATAATTAGTAAGTATTTTATAAATGGCAAACGTCTAAAATTTGCTGTACTTGACAACAAGTCATCGAAGAAACAAAATTCCTTATTAAATCATTGTTTCTTAGTTTTTCTACTCCTACTTAATAGGTCCTAGCTACTAATTACTAGTACAGGAAAGAAAAAAGTGATAAAACAAAATTTATTAATTCGCTTAATACCTTGAAGGTAAATATCATTATGAATTTCAATTACAAATTTTCAATTAATAACAAGGATATTTGAAAATATGCTATGGTTTGCGTTTAGTGAGCCCGTTTGCTTGCCTCACAAATATCCGGGAGATTTCTTTCAAAGAGCCTAACATAAAATATGCATGTAGCTTTTACAGCCATTATCGAATCTACTTTAGACCGTTGCTTTTATTCTGAAATCCAAATATATTATTTTGAGTAGAAGTAATTATTATTTAAAGTTTTGAACCAAGTATTTGTCTAATATTGTAGTGGCACGATAGATTAGCTGGTCTAGCGGTTGTGAATGCGACTGCTGATCATGAAGTCCCGGTTTCAAAACCCAGGTCAGGTCAAAAACATCAGTTATTGGGTTTTTCCGTCAGGACATTCTCAGTGGCTGCCCGGAGTTAGGAATTTGGCGGTGTCACACCTCCGTGACTCGGAAAACACGTAAAACAGTGGGTTCTGTACCTAATCTCTCTCGCGTCGTGTCGGCTTACCGTCCCATCAGACTATGAGAGTGAAGAAATAGAAATAGCACCTGTGCTTGCGTATACACTTGGGTACTATAAGCCTGTCCTGTGCCGAAGTCTAATCTTCGTTGAGGTTGGCCGCCGTGACTGAAATTAGGTCTTGAGGACATTATTATTAGTGTTATGAAGTCTAAGATATTGTCAGAATCATTTTCAACATGGTTTCACATGGGTTTATCAATGCACGTTATGTTTACGGGTATATAGTACAAACTTAATGGTTAAAACAGTAGGTAATTAAAAAAAAACCTGACTTCGTTAAAAAGTTTAATGAAAAATAATTTATTGATCAAAAATTCCAAGATTTCTGATTATGTCACTACCTACAAGATGGCAACAAGTTATCAAACAAAATGGCTTATATGTATTATAACTAATGTAATTAAACTTTGAAAAAAAAAATGTCATGTATCTATTTTTTTGAAAAAAAAAAATACTAGTAATGTTATTATACATTACTTATATTCCCCTTAACCACTTCTGGTAAGCTTAAGTTTAAGTTAGAAGTGGTTCACGACAGTAGTCGAATGGCGGATTCGAACCCACGACCTTTGGAGGTCACGGTCCGCGCCCTGCCATTAGGCTACTAACGCTTCAAATAATACATCTATACAAATAAATAAAATTGAAGTGTCTGTTTGATGATTGTCAAAAGTATGGCTTTTTACTAAATGCATATGAAAGTATATACGATACTTATAACAAAACCACAATTTTTTAAATTTTTGTCTGTTTGTCGGTCTGTCTGTCTGTCTGTTTGTTCCGGCTAATATCTGAAACCGCTGGACCGATTTTGGCGGGACTTTCACTGGCAGATAGCTAACTAGCTTTTTACCCGCGGCTTCGCTCGCGTCAGCATGAATTAGGAACCATTCAAATCATCAAAGCTGTTCCGTGCCAAATTTAGCAAAATTCGATTACTTTTAGAGTCCCGCTGTCTGTTTTAATGTCTGTCGAAAATATTTTATGAATTCTAAAAGACTATTAGACGTAGGTTATTGGTGTTTGACATAGATATAATATGCTACAGGAACACGTGAATATATGTCTAGAAACACCTTTTATTTTTTATATAGCGCGTGTTCTCCGTGTAAATGTATATAAGAAAGGTAAATTTTCTTGGAATAAAATTTTATTATTACTATTTACATTTTACTGTTTACATTCATTCAGTATAATGTTTATATGAGATATTTTATTCATATCATTGGTCCTATTTAATATTGACTGGTACCATAAAATAGGTGTACACAGTAGATATTTGTTTTACGTTCGAGTAGACTTCAAAATTTCATAAACGCTGTTCTATAATGATGTATACTACACATGGAATAAAACTAATGTTACGGTTTTTATCAAGTTTAATTTCAACTTTTTTACGTTGGGTTTTTACGCATCTTTAAGTGAAAGTTCCATAAAAACCTTCGTGAAAGACCATATCGTTGATGTGAAGCACGGATGCTCCGGGAAGTCTAAAGTACAAGTGTCAACATGTTATGTATCGTCCCAACCATTAGATCATATCTGATAGACAACAAATCCTTACAATAAAACATCGACTCCCACCAATGAGGATTCGCGTTCGCGGCTATTGAAATTAAAAAACATCCTAATTTTAATAGGGAAGATGGCTGAGTGCTACCATCTGCTAGGACTCCATATTTAATAAACTAATATTCAAACCCAAGCATACTACTGCATTTATTCTCTCTATACTATTCTTATTCTATTCTATTCTATTCTATTCTATTCTATTCTATTCTAACTGTGACATCAGGTCGTCAAACACCTCAGTCCTCTCGTGACCATGGGTGCTGTAAAGTGTCCAAAACATCGGGATTTGTAAAGGTTAAAATTAAACATGATGAAATCCTTACTATTTTTATTTCTTATAACTTTTATTCACAGTGAACGTGGGTAGCACTTCACTCATAAACGGGAGTAGAAAAATATTCGCCTTGTGGCAATGAAAGAGAATCCGCCACCTCATATCGTCCCGTCGTAAGAGGCAACATAGAAAAACAAACAGGAGAAGGGATGGGCAGCATCATCTTCCTGACAACAGATCAAAATAATAATAGCTGCGGTTGCCAACACGCCTACCAAGCGTGGCAACTATAGCAAATAACCAGCTACTTGACAATTTATGAGGGACGCCTATGTTCATTTCAGTGAAATTTTGATAGGTTGACGATAATGAGTTCTACTCATCTTTGCAACCCTTAATATTTACGATAGAGTAAAAACAAAAATTAACATACCCGAAAATATGAAAGAAATAATTATTCTATACATTTACGTTTATTGCCCCATGAAAAGTAAAAAAAGTAGCAGCTTACATAAATGTTACTGCCCAGTAGTAACATGTATGTAAGCTGCTACTTTTTTCAGGTTTTTCAGGCCGCAAAGAATTTTTGACCAAAAAAGTGTTCGCTGCGCTGATTCCAACGTGGGATGACCTCAACTGGGAAACTTCTCAGATATGCAGGTTTTCCTTCACTGCCAAGAAGGTGGTAAATTGACACTTCAGATTGCAACTAAAATGTATACCAAAATTTATAATAATGCTTACGTACCATGAAATTTAAGTTTTAATCAGTGTGATTACTTTGACAAGTAAAATAAAATAAACCTTTGTTTAAATCTTTCCGTAAGAGCCTGTTCATTTACATATGAGCTATGAAACCAGGACTGTCACAATTATGTCTGAAAATATGAAAGTTTGTTTAAATACAATTCATAAAAACTGAAACTAAGCATTTGCATGATTGTTGACCACATCTACCTAGTAATTAGACAACCACCGATGCCACGAACAAATTCTAACTATTTACATCGTATATTCAGTAGCATTCTATTATTTAATATTATCAGTGACTTACCATTTTTTAGTTCATTAAGAAGTAAGTAGATGGCGCTAGTATTAGATGAAACAATGAAAGTCAGAACTATACTATCTAGTAATATCAGCGACAGAAGCGAAAACTCATATATTTATTATAAGTAATATATATTTATTATAAGGCAAAAAGTGATGGCTATTCTGTTAAAAGTTCTGTTTCTATTACAAAATACGCTATCAGCGCCGCTAGATTTAATGATATCGTCATATGACTATATCATGAAATAGCAACGTTGAGTTTAGTAATTAATATCTTCAAACGATTTGTATTCAATTATTTGGTCAAGCTATATCATGACATGGTCAACAAACAGTGTTAAATATCATGAAATGACCACACCATTTCAAGAAATAATATAGGTACCTTCTACGAGTACTTTAATAAGATCAATTCTACGATCTGGACACTACATAGATAATTATAAAAATCTCTTTAACAAAATAATGATAAAAAAAATTTTGCAATAATTGCAGCCAAACCAGTTTTGGTCATTTTACATATAGTTTAGTAATTCAAATATAAACCTTGTAAATTTTCATATTTTTGATAGACGTCACTATTATCTATTGTAATTATTACACTTTTAAAATAAAATAACAAAAATGCTGAAAAACTACACGTTCGAATTTTCAAATAATTTTAAAAATCTAATTATTTAAACATATAAATGTTATTTATATTATTTAATTTATTAATAACTGAAAGCAAAATATAATACTTTTTCCATTTGATGATAGCTGGCGCTATTTTGATAACCAAATCGGTGTAGTTTCAAATTATTCTACCATGGTTATAACTATATCTTTAACTTTATTTATAAATCTGGTATTTATTTGAAAAACATTTGTAATCCCGCCTATAACTAAGATATAATAGAAAATTAATATCTAAAGGAAGGAAAATACTTAACCTTCTTTTTATAAAGTGCCGTAATCGGATAAAAAGTACCCTATAAGTTGCCCCGGGTTACTAACTACCTAAATACAATATTTCATGTAAATCGGACCAGTAGTTTTTACGTGAATCCGGAATACACAGACAGACAGACAGACAAAAAATCTAAAAATCACTAATTTGGCTTCAGAACCCTTTATTTAGTCCCCTAGACTCGTTTTTTCAAAAATATCTTCGAATTACAGACACGACTTTTCTACAGATTTATTATATGTATAGAAGAGAATTAGGGTACCGCGCAAAAAAAAAAAAAACCCAAATAACACGCGGGCGAAGTCGCGAGGAACAGCTAGTTTATAAATAAATCTATATACAAATAAATAAAATTGAAGAGTCTGTTTGTAATGTCAAAATTACAGTTTTTTTCTAAATGCATATGAAAGTAAATACGGTACTTACAACTAAAATACAATTTTTAAAATTTTTGTCTGTCTATCTGTCTGTCTGTTTGTTCCGGCTAATCTCCGAAAAGGATGAACCGATTTTGACGGAACTTTCACTGGTAGATAGCTGATTTCATAAGAAGTAACTTAGGCTACTTTTATTTTAGAAAAAGAATTAGGGTTCCACGCAAAAACTTAAAACCCTAACACGCGGGCGAAGTCGCGAAGAACAGCTAGTTTGTATATAAAATACGAAGAAACTTTTTCCCCGACCTTAATATACATACTCACGAAAAACATTACCCTCCTTCTGGGGCAGTCGAATAAAAAAAATGAGTCGTGGTTAGGTTAGGTCTAATTACCTAATGATTTTTTATATTTACGCGAATACTAGACAATGAATTAAACTAGTTTTTACTTATTTTATGGCGTTTAATTAACTTCTTTTATATTCCCGACGTTTCGAATACTTTACAGCAGGTTACGGAGGGACGGACGGAAACGTCGGGAAAACAAAATAGACTTACGAAGACTAACTTAAAGAAGTAGACTGGAATCGATAACAATACTGATGATGATCATGTTCTCGATCGTATGTAAAAATCATCAACTGACAAATATTTTTTGCTTAAAACCTCGGAGTCGGAACTCGGAAAAAAGCGTCATAACCCTTTGATAGTTTAAAGAAAGGGGATGTATGAAATTGGGTGCTTGTTCGTTCGTAACAGTTATACAAAAATATGTAGGTAATATAAAGATAAATTATAAGGATAATTAAATAGTTTTTATTTCTGTAGTGTATGGGACAATTATAAAAACATTTTTTAAAACTGTAAAACGAAAACTAATGCTTTTACGATAGCAAAAACTAAACGTTTTTAAATATTTTTATGTAATTTGTCTATGGCATTAGATAATGAAGGCTATTTTTTGTAATAAATAGCCTTCAGTATAAAAAAAAACTCATAATAATGAAACGTTGAGGCGAATCTCTAGATAATTCTGAATAAAAGAAATCTATTTAGAAAATCGATTGAATAGGCTACGTTATTAAACTAAACAAAATATTTTAATAATATCGGACACAATTGAATAGGCTGTATTGTCGTTGCATGTCGTAACATGCAATGATATGTTCGAAGGAGACTTGGTAACTTCGAGTTTAAACTTGTCATACGCATTTGGCATTGTGGTCAATTGTGGTTGTGTTTGTGCATATATTTCGTGATTTTATTTTCGTTAATTAATTTAACTTGACCCGTGGCTTTTCTCTTGATTTACAGGACAGTAGGTTGTTGCACCCACATAATGACAATAATGTGTTACTTGGGTTTTGATAGGAATAGAACAGACAATGTACAGCCTCTGGCTGCTTTTCGAGATGACATTTTATTAATAATTGCAGAAAATGATTAAACAATTAAAAGTTTGAGTTGTATTTTATTTAATACTAGCTGACCAGGCAGACGTTGTTCTGCCTTTTCCGAACGACCATTTGCTTTCCCAAAAAAACTCCTGAAATTAGCATTAAAAAAATTGAGGGTCACTTATCGGGATAAAACTATCCTATCTCTCAAGTTGGACCAAACTGCACACAGTCTGCAAATTTTTTTGAGATCGGTTCTATCTGTTGAATACTTACAGCAACACGTGGTGGTTATACCACAGAGTAAAGAGTAAGGAGTCGGTTTCTTTACTCATGTGGTATATACTACTAAATTGTAGCTTATATTAAACGTTTGTATTTTTAACATAGCGCCATCTATTAAATATTTACTCAATCCAGTCAACAGATATCGTCATCTGACAGAATCGTTTGGAGCTAACAGATAATTGTGACTGTCAAATAATAAACAAATAATTTTGAATAAAATAATATTGTATTGCGACTAAAAATTGAGATGTAAGCTATCCTATCTTTTAAGTTGGACCAAACTGCACATTGACCGAAAATTTCATTGAAATCAGTTCAGTAGTTTAGGAGTCCATCGCGGACAAACAACGTGACACGTACTTTTTATATATAAAGATTAACTAAAAAACTGCACCTTTTGGTGTCCTTTCAATTTATTGTAACAACTTATCCCAAGAAAGGTTGATTTTACTACATAACCTACAAAAAATAAACCAAATTACTAACAAAACCCCAGGTTTTACAAAAATATGATTTTTTGTTGTAACTAGCAAATATTTAAGTCTTTAAAATAAGTTATATTTAAACTTAGTTCACGCCGAGCCCAAGCTTGTATGGATTTGGATATGATGATGTTCATCTCCTTTAAATTATTGATAGACATTTATGATATTTCTAAAACCTTTCATTACTTAAATGAACATTAAATATTTCATAACAAGTGTATTTAACGTCGATAGGCAGGAAACTTTTTAAGGTAATAAAGTTGCACAAGTTTTTACAATGATCAATTGTTTTAAATTTTCTATTACGGGAAAACGTAAAATGCCAATTTTATCTAAACTTTACTGAAATAACTTTTCAATGTTTGTTCTGGAAAATGAAACGTATTTCCTGAGTATAAGTATCTTTGATAAAAATATTGCATTTCAATGAAAGTTCTGAAACTATAACAAATAAAATGTTCCAAGTAAACGTATGAATAATGTTTATTGAAAGACAGATATTAATAATAAAACTTTGTAGCAGTTTCAAATATACAGTCACTGTTCTATACTTCAATTTTTTATAATATTACATCAAGTGATTTATTATTAAGTAATTGAAATTTTTTGTCACAATTCACTTCAAACAAGCACCTTGAAAAGTAGTGGGGGTTTTCCGCCTAGGACTCCGTCGGTTTTATTACCACAAACTTTCTCGTCTCTTCTTGCGTTAAGTAGCAATGCACCCACTGCTATATTTCAACTTAAAGACTTATACACCCTACCTCTGCCGGATTAAGCAAGCGCGGGGCCCGTAGCAAATTTTTCGAGGGCCCCTGACCTGGTATTGGTTCTTAAGTATAAAATGGTAAAAACCAAAGCAATATTTATTATTATTGTTTATTTGCGATCTATAGATTATAACTTTGTTGGTGTTTCATAGTATAATAGATTACTATAGACCCTGTTAGACTCTGGCAAGTACAGATAGCCAGAGGTGAGATTGTCCCGGCAATTTAGAATAAAGTTGATATTAACAGTGGTAGAGCCACGCGACAGCTTTTGCTGTCGCACGGATGGGCCGGCTCGAACTGGGGTGGTACCACGACCTCACAGAATATCAGCGTGATGTAGAGGTTTACCTCTGTGTTTCGCTTGGTGAGTGCAGGTGGCCGGAGGCCCTTTTTACTGGAAATGAGGCATTCCATCTTAGTCCTCACGGGTGACAACGCTTCTGCATTTTGATTCGCAAACGAGGAAAGATGTAGATGTCTATGGGCCGCAGCAACCACTTACCATCAGGTGGACTGTGTGCTCGTTTGTCACCCTTATCCTATAAAAAAAAATTAAACCAACAACTAAAAACTGACGACACTACATGACTACAGAAATAATCTTTTTAGTACATATTTCAAAGTTTATATTTATTACTAAGTATATTATATTTTTAGGAATAGCTGATTTTGTATTTTGTTTATGGTCTATTTAAAATAATGTATATATTTTATGTTTATTTATCTGTTTTTTTAAATACTTTTAAACTTTTACAAAGTAACTTTTCTAGATTTCATGTCAAAATTTAGAAATAATATCCGTATCAATTTCTCAAAGCAGGTCATATTCTATATTCATCAAAGAGATAATTAAGGCATTCTTGTTTCATTGTGTTCCTTAGTTTATTTTGATACAGTTCATTGTTGAAAATTAACCTTCACCACTTCAGTTATTGATCATGAGAGACAATAAATGCGCAAAGCAGTTTCTAAATTGGGAAAACATGATTCTAATGAATAATCCATCAAGAATTTATAATATTGAATTTCCAGAGATTCGATTGTCAATCGCATCAGCCACATACGTTTAGAGCAGCTCGGCAAACTGCACTAATTCGCCGTCTATTCTGTCTTCCGAACCATTTGCATAAGCACTGACCATAATTGGAGTTTCTTTCAAAATCTCTTCTACTGTAATAAATTTTAACTGTCCAATTTCCAAAAACACTAGTTTCATTTTGGTATGCTTTTATGCGTTTATCTAAAACATCAATAATCACGATAAACACCTCAATTTCAAACTGTTTACCAGGTGTTTCTTTTTATTAAATTCCTCAAGTAGAACCGTGAAAATGTTCGTACTTTGTGTTTCACTTGCGTCGTCTTGAAGTCTGTTGCTGATATACATGAAAACCTGTCAAATCTTTGGCCTTTGCTTCAATATCTGAATATGGATATCGCATTCTATGGACATATTCATAAAATTATTAATAAAGGCTGTAATCCCGTATGGTATTAGTTAGACGATTGGAGCGACGTACTAGTCGCTTGCACGCGTTCTAGTAGTCTATTCCACGTAATTGTCATTATTTTCGTTTCATGCAGTTAATGCATTGCTTGCTTGATGCAATTAATTTGATAAGTCCCTCGCACGATGGTTTCCTTCCTTTATGGGCATAAGTTTGTCGTATCGGTCCGGAAAAACCGCCGTCGACAATGAATTCTACAGTTTGGTCGTGCGAAGCAGAAAATTCCGTGTGAATCGCAAAGTAGTTGACCACCAGCCATCGAGATAATGAGGATAGAATTTCGTGTTCTGTCGTAGAGTACGATGGTGTAATTTAGCAGCTGGAATTAATCCAATCAATTCCTATGAGCTCTTGCCGTTGTATATGCGGTAGAAGATGCATAGAGATGCAACGTCTCTTCGCAAGGCCAGTCGATCAAGCCAATCGGAAAGAACTTGATTGTCGACGATTCGGTCCACATTCTATTAATTACGGTCAAGTGAATGGAGCTGTTACTAGGGTACCCCGGCCCAGAGATGACAATTGTGAGTGATGTAGACAATAAGATCACCAGCTGAGCGATCTCGATGAAAATCGTATTGACAGTCACTTATCGGATAATGTTCTTCAAGGTACCGCATGAGCTGGCAGTTAATAATTGATTCTATTATTTCGGAGAACAAGGAGTTGAAAGCGATAGGACTGTCGTTGGACGGGTCCGAGCGATGACCTTTTTTAGGGATCGGGTGTACTAAGGTTGTCTTCCATGAGCCTGGAACGATGCCTATAATAAGAGAGTATATGAATAGTAAGAGAGCCGGAAAAGACACGAAAGAACTGGTGCCAAATTGGGAGCACACGTCTTCAACACAATTGGGATGATTCCATCAGGCCCACTCGACTTGTCGACGTCCAGGGACAAGAGTGCTTTGCGGACCGATCGCTGTATAAACATCAAATCCGGCATAAAGCACGCATACTGCGGGACGGTCGGCGGTATTTTCACCCCGTTGTCGAAAGACGAGTTAAACGCAAAAAGATAACCTAAAAGATTGGCTTTCTCCTTCGCGGCGTAAGACAGCGAGTCATACTCCTTTCGCAAAGATAGTAATGATTTCTTACCGAAATTCCCTTAGGCAGCCTTAGCGAGGGATCAGAAGGCACGAGTTCTCAAAGGAAAGCGAAGTAGCTTCTCGCCAAAACTAAGAAGAACTTATTGTTTGCATCCCGAGATGCCAATGCGTCAGCCCCAGGCCTTGTAACGCTATGCAGAACTGTCTAAACCAAGACTGAGATCAGTACCGATAGGCACTATAGATGACGGGATGAAAACTTTCATCGCCCTGAAACACCACTTTGGCGACAAACTCCGCAACGAATTTTTGGGATCACCCAGCGTGAAGTAAATCCGCCAGCTGCATCCAATCCCAATTCGCTGACCTATAGTGCCACAAACAGCGGCAGCCTCCCGATCGTTACTGCAACGAGCAAGTTATGGGCACTGTACTCTAAATCGGGCAGTTATCCGAAGAGCAAAGGGGTGCATCGACGGAGACTTGATGGCCGTCCGGATAAGAGATCAACAGAAAGTTCAACAAGGAATGTGTAAGATTTTTTTTTTTAGGAGAGGGGCAAACGAGCATGCGGCTCACCTGATGGTAAGTGACTACCACCGCCCATGAACAACTGCAACACCAGGGAGGGAATTGCAGATGCGTTGCCGGCCTTTTAAGAAGGAGTACGCTCTTTTCTTGAAGGTCCCTAAGTCGTATCGGTCCGGAAAAATCGCTGATGGTAATCGATTCCACAAGGAAGTCGTGCGAGGAAGAAAACATCTTCTAAATCGCACAGTGGTGGACCGCCAATCATCCAGATGGTGTGGATGGTATCGGGAGTTCTGCCGCGATGTGCGTTCGTGAAATTTGGCGGCTGGGATTAATCCGAACAAAGATCCTCCACATCTGAGTCCGCGTGGGCGAAGTGACCAGTTGTGTTAGACCATACCCCAAGAAAAAGTCGTAAGCAGATCTTCCCGCATGATTGCTAGTACGATAACCGATCCGTTCGGCGTAGTGTGCGTTGAAACTTGTGCGTTCACCGTATGCAATTCTGTTTTATTTTCGCCAACAAAATAATCGGTTACTGACTGAAGTGGATTGTTTTATTCGAAAAGCTGTAACGTTTCACGTTTTTGTGACATCAAGTAAATTCATTTATTATCACGTCTTAACAAGTTTCACTCAAAAAATACGCTTTGTAGGTGATGGCTGGGTTCGGACACGCGGGACCTCCTTTTGCGCAAGGCAATTGCTACTCTTGCTACGTGGTTAATCCGGCACTACACCCAATAAAATAAAAATTGCTGAGGCAATCTATCTTCGTCCGCAGGAGTGTCCATGTGGTCATAACTACAGCCACCTTCGTTAAATTAAATCGGTTGAAGGTGTCATAAACAGAATTCCATAAGCACTTACCATCAAGCACGCTTTGAGGTTATTTGTTACATTTAGAAATATATTTATTTCGCTCTTGAATATCTCAACTCAATTGGCATTAAGTTTTTGCTCGAAAATATTATATTCTTAAATAAAACTTGTAGTCGTATCGTCTTTAGCATAAATTATTACAACAAATTTTAACTAATACAAATACGAAAATACCATAACCGATAATAGACTACGAAAACGCAACTTTACCCAGTGCACCTTCCTATTAATTATTTCACTATAGCTGTGGACTATTTAAAGGCTGATGAAGATGGAAAATGTAATACAAAACTCTAATAACAAAATAGCGATCGATACTTCGTTCTATTTAGTCAATAATAATATTGATTCAAGATTATTATTGTTTTCATTATATTATATTACCAAAGTAATTAACTATGGTGATAATTTCCTAAAATTTGTGAAGATATGAACTGCGGCTATAAAAAATTCTTCGGAAACATAAAAATTCCAGTATGAATATTTTAAATGGAAAAATAATAATATCACACGTTCAACATCCTATTATTCAGGCTAAGCAGGCAAGAAGTGATCTACTTTAAACGAGGCTATTATGTCAGAAACTTATGAAGTACTTACCTTGTGATTTGCATTGTTATCTACAGTAATCAGCGTCTATATTTCACTTACGAAAATCATTAATATGTCGATTGACAATAAGACTTTATGACTTGTTTCTCAAAAACCTCTCACAAAAATACGTCGAATAATTTACATTCGTGTGGTGTGCAGTTTTGTCCAGTTAAGAACTGGACAAAATTCATATTTTATAATAAAATACAATAATTTATAATTAAATACATCTTTTTACGAAATGATAGTCGTAAGTGGCTTGTAAACTATAACACAGCAATATTGCCAGCGAACTTTTGCTGCAATATCATTGTGCAATACCTTGCAGAGTATGATTCTAGTACTTTATCTGTATTGTTGATCTATTGAGATTATAAACGTGAAGCAACTTTGAGGCTATAGACTAAGCAACATTGTACTGTGTTGCGCGACTTATATAGCAACCTTATGTATAAACAGTTGCAGATATGTTTTGCCACCTCCCCGAACGGGTTCCCGCCTTGTCGTGGCGGGGGGGCTTAGTAGCCGTGGCTTGGTCACCCGCGGTGTACAAAGAGGAACCCCTTGGCTTGCCCGTGGTGTAGGGCCGGCCCGAGGTGGTCACTCCGAGTGGGTTTGGCGAGCCCTCTTCGGATGTGTGTCGGTGGGCTGCTGCGAGAGGGGTGTCCTCTCCCCCTACCGCTGCAGCCGAGGTGGAGTCGCGGAGGAAGAGGAGTGTCGGCAAGACGATGCGCCACTCGCCCTATCCTCCGCGAATCTGACGGGGCCGCAGCTTTAATTGAGGCGGTGGTGGTGGGGCTGCGGGGGAGAGGAGTGTCGATATTGCGATGCGCCGCTCTCCCTACCCTCCGCAGCCAAATCTCGGATGGCGGCGGAGCCATAGACCAGATCCGCCGCTGGGATCAGGAAGGCTGGTGCTTCTAAGTGCTAGTTTTCCTGGCCCCATGGTCTTTGCGCATCGGACACGGGGGCGTCCGTTGGGCATGTGAAATTGGAGGCCGAGGAGGAGGGCGAGTCATGTGTTCTGGTGCACCTTACCTGAGAAGGTGATGGGGGAGGAGTAGACTCCTCCCGAGGAGAGGCCGTCATGGAGTGGCCAGCGCAGGTGGAGCCGCGGATGTGTGCGAAAGCGTTCCCGTGGCCCTGCAAATAGGCGACAAAAGTGGAACACCATGGGGTTTTAGTCGGTGCGAGTCTGACATAACCCGTCCTTGCCCCCGAGAGGTGGGTATGCGTAGACATTTCCCCATGCAAAAGAAAATATATATTTTGCCACAAAACTTTTACCAGCGCTTTAAATAATCTAAGCACCTAATATTTTTAGATCTCTTACATAATATTATATCAGTAAAAACAAGCTTTCTATTTTGTTTTGTCTTAGCTTAACTTAGGTATCACCCTTTTATCTTTTTCTACTCAACGGAATCTAACTTTTTCTTCGTGTTATTTGATAAAGAATGAAAAAAGACACTTTACATATTTTACAATTTTATTTAACTTACAAGATATAATTTGAATATCTTGTAGTTTTTCTTGAAATTACTTAAATGTGCGATATAAAAAAAAATGACAATTTATATTCACCAGTAATTAATATGTAGTCACGACTACTTACATAATATAATCTAGTTTAGACGATTTCGTATATTATTAAATCAATACCTATAATATGATCGTGATCGCGTTAAGTTTTAATTATCATGCATACATAATGGAAACAAAATAAATTATTACGCTAGTATCCACTGTATCCCAACTATCATATGAGAACAATTAATTACGCAAAAAACGCAAGTGCACACACTCGCATGTTTCGACATTTTTCATGTCCTCGGAATATTTTTGACTTCTCAGACATGTGGGTTTTTATCGATGCCAAGTACTTCAGCAATTGACGGGAATCTAACCTGGTTTATAGTCTGGTAATATGAAATTTAAAGGCGACCGCTTATCCCAACATCTACTTAGACACTCAATGAAAGTGCTTAAATAAATTTATATGCTATTAACTATTTATATACGGGCTGATAAAAATGAGATTAAGATCCCCTTCACCGGCTCTTCCATATCAATAATTACAATTCACTGAGTGCAGGTAAGATCGATGTTTGAAAAAAAATTCACACATCCTAGTTATGATTTATATCAGGTCCCGATATTGAGCACAGTACACCTCCCATTCACGTGTGGGTTTGCACGCCTATTATAAACTTTTAATCTAAGCCAATATTCAATTTATAAATAAGCTATTACTGTTCATACTCCTCAAATTTATATTAGAAATCACCTCAGCAATGTAATTTATAATAGTATAGGATATTTCTAATCAATATCGATTATATAAAGCAGACAATATAAATAGATTCTTCCTGCACTGTTACAGCTCATAAAAATTCCAACGTTAAACAAAGGTTTCCCCTATAGATTGCCTCATAGGGAACATATTTGCAGTAATTGCCACGCTTGGCATGCGGGTTGGCAACCACAGTTTTTATTTTTAGTTGGAAGACCCTGCTCTCCATCTCCTGATTTGTTTCCCTCTGTCGCCTCTTACGACACCCATGGGATGAAGTGGAGTAGTGGATATTCTTACTGCCTTTAAATAGTCAAATGTTATAATTTTTGAAAGTTTTTTTTTACTTTTACCACTGGTTAAAAATAATCTCTGTCCATGGAACTAGCAAAAATCCCCACGTGGGCTTTTCTCCAATGTAATATTTTACAGTAAAAATAGATTGTATAATTACTTACAAAACTAATTATAAGTTTGAAAATAAATTTCACTATAATTATTTTGAAAATATCTGTTAACTTTAACTTAGATAAAACGAAACGTACGAGTAAATTCGATATTCAATACAAGTATGTAGATAATTCGATACGTTATTAATATTAATTAATTATATGAGCGTTGAAGCGTAAAAAGTTCGTTGCTTGATATAATTTGACATATTGACATGTATCTCATTATATTAAAATAATTATTTGTAGAACCTCTATATATATATAGGCATTCTACATATAATTATTTCTAATGTAAACATATATCAATATAACAAAATATGTTATGAAAAAGTGACAAAAAGGCTTTTTCACCTCAAAATTATCCAGACCGAATAGACAATAGTGAGTACTGAGCTACACAGATAATACCTACAGTTAGCGTTATTTAAACCTGACTGTTGGCTGTATGTAGTTGAAACTACATACAGCCAACAGTCCTTTCTTTCATCTTTTATCTTTTAAAATTTTATCATGTTCGGCTAAGATTCACGTAAATGTTTTGTGTCTTTACCTGTACTATTATGTATTCTGTTCATGGTTGTTTTTATTGATGTCAACGTTTCAACGACAATATTTAGTGCTCAAATGTATTTTAGTCTTCATTCATTAAAAATCCACATAGAGATGCATTTTTGGATGGAATACCTCGTTACGTCACAAAAGAGTTTATCGTTCTTTACACTTACCATACAAAACACAGCATCATTATGACGGCTTTTTATGCAGTCAATCCAACCCAATCATGCTGCAGCGATAACACGCTGCATCGTGGCTCCATCACGGGTCAAATTTACTTTGCTAATACTTTTAATAATAGTTTATTTACAAATACAAATACAAATAAGCCCTAAGCTTCAGAGTCCTTTTAGGAATTTCGACCAAATTTTGTCAATTAAATTAATAGATGAACGTTCTCTTGGGCAACCCCAGCCGTGTCTTCAGCTTCATCGTAATAATTCAAACATTTATATACTTTACAGTCGATTTTTAATATTTATAACGTGTAATCATTCTGATATTAATTTTATGGGGACAAACGTTATATATTACTAGCTGTTCCCCGCAACTTCATCCACGTGTAATTTATTACGATTGGATTTCATAGGTTTTAAGTTTTTTTGCGCGGATACCTAATTCTTTTTTTTTAAATAAAATTATCCATAGTTACTTCTCATAATATCAGCTATCTGCCATTGAAAGTCCCGTCATAATCGGTCCAGCCGTTTCGGAGATTATCCGGAACAAACAGACAGACAGACAAAAATTTTAAAAATTGTGTTTTGGTTATAAGTAACGTATAAACTTTCATGTGCATTTAATATAAAGCTGTTGTTTTGGCATTACAAACAGACACTTTATTACACATAGAGCAATTTGATAAATACACATTGAAAGATAGGTATGCATCTACGAACTAAAAACTATAAAAAAAAATTCTTCAACATATACATAGCCAACCTGGGTGAGTTGGCTATGTATATGTTATATTGTTATATGTTTGTTATATGAATTGTATATGCCGAGTTAATTATTATTAAAATACCAATCAATAATATTGGCTCTACTAAAATTATTTCTGCACATTGAATATTATTTCGATATTTTAATTGTGGTATACAATACTCTATAAATCATTGTACAGAACAACAGAATACAATTGTACAGGAGTCCGAGGAGCACAATTTACCACTATGTCTGGCGTATTTGGACTATGAGAAAGCCTTTGATTCCGTCGAAATTTGGACGGTGCTGCAGTCCCTCCAGCGGTGTTTAGTAGTTAACTTTGAATATATCAAAGTGTTTGTACTACAGTAGGGCTACGATAGCTATCCGATTACAGAACCACAGTACGAAACCTATCCAAATGCAGAGAGGTTTAAGACATGGTGACGTAATATCGCCAAAACTCTTTACCGCTGCATTGGAAGACGTTTTCAAGCTACTAGACTGGAAAGGATACGTTATTAACATCAATGGCGAGTACATCACTCACCTTCGATTTACCGACGATACAGTCCTTATGGCAGAATGGCTGGAGGATTTAAGGACTTTGGTCAATGACCTTAATTGTGTACCTGGGACAATTAGTCCGACTAGGTAAGTCAAACTTCGACCGAGAGATCAATTGACGGATTCAACTTGGCTGGGCAGCGTTCGGAAAATTACGGTTTCTGAAAAAGCTTATGTACCTACCATAGACCACATACATAACTTTCGGCAAACTGTACAGAAGTCCGAGGAGTACAATTTGCCACTATATCTGGCGTATGTGGACTATTAGAAAGCCTCTGATTACACAAAATTTGGGCAGTGCTACAGTCCCTTCAGTGGTGCCAAGTTGACTATCAGTATATCGAAGTGCTGAAATGTTTATACATTAGGGCTACGATAGCCATCCGAGTACTAAATCAAAGTATGAGACCTATTCAACCGCAGAGAGGTGTAAGACAAGGTGACGTTATATCCCCGAAACTCTTCACCGCTGCATTGGAAGACGTTTTCAAGCTACTTGACTGGAAAGGATACGGTATTAACATCAATGGTGAGTACATCACTCACCTTCGATTTGCCAACGATATAGTCCTTATGGAAGAATCGCTGGAGGATATAAGCACTATGGTCAATTACCTCAATAGTGTACCTGGGAAAATTAGTCCGACTAGGTAAGTCAAACTTCCACAGAGAGATCAATCGACGCATTCAACTCGGCTGGGCAGCGTTCGGGAAACTACGACGCATATTCTCGTCATGTATACATACATCAAAACCCGAAAACGGCATTGTACAACCAGTGCATATTGCCAGCGTTGACTTAAGGAACTGAGACGTGGTCCTTCACAGCTGGCCGAATGAGGAAGAATCAAGGTCGCTCAGTGAACTATGGAGAGGGCTGTGCTCGGAGTTTCTTAACATGATTTCTAAGCGTGAAAAAGCACACTAGAACCCGAGTGGTCGATATAGCCCAACGGATTAGCAAGCTAAGGTGGCAACGAGCCTGCCATAAAACTCGAAGAAACGACAACCGATTGGGAAAAAAGGTTCTCGAGTGGCGGCCTCGTACCAGCGGACGAAGTATAGAGCGTCCCCCCACTAGATGGAGTGAGGAAGTCGATGGATGCAGTTGGCTCAGGACCGTGCTTTGTGGCATTCCTTAGGGGAGACCTATGTTCAGCAGTGGACTTGTGAAGGGCTGTAATGATGATGATGATGAATGATGATTAAGTGAAATTAATTCTACGCAACGTATTTAAAGTTAAAGTGGACACAGTTCTCCTTTTAATTTCTGAGACAATTATGGAGAAATTAGTTTTGGCCCGTTTTTCCAGTACATAGTGGAAGGCTTTACATAACCTCAAAATGTTATATTCCCCAGACATACAGATTTCCTTACATTTAAAATTATAAAGAATTAAACCCGGGTTTTCCCCGTACTTTGAAATTTACGGCTAGCTCTTAGCGCCTGAGCTAACATGGCTCCTTGTTTATCGGGATATTTTTATAGTATAAGGGTGACAAACGAGCACACAGTCCACCTGATGGCAAGTGGTTGCTGTGGCCCATAGACATCTACATTTATCCTCAATAAAGAACCAAAATGCAGATGCGCTTCCAGCCCTGAGCACTGAATTGGAATGCCTCGTTTCCAGTAAAATGGGTCTCTGGTTCTCTACACTCACCATACGAAACACAGCAGTGTTAAGTTGCTATTTTAACGCTGGTATTCTGTGAGAGTGTGGTCCTTCCACGAGCCGACCATTCGTGCTGCAACCACATTATAGCTACAGCGTGGCTCTACCACGTTATATGATTTTAAACATTATGTCGTGTATGGGTGACTTTTCTAACATCGAGAATAAAGGGTTATTATACATGAGGAAAGTAAATGGCATGGTCTATGGCTGGATATTTTTCAAATTTATTTATTTTCACCGCTCCTAGGTCAAAGGCGTTACAGATTTTCTTTTATATTTGTCACACGTAAGGATGCTGCATATGATTTGAATTTTGATATTAATTAATTGTTTTTTTTAATAAAAAACATGCGTGAGTGTCGTGGAAACTCGATAGGAACGTAGTTCCTTTCGTAGTATATTATTATTGATAAACGTATTATATTCTATTTTATTATATTATATATATATATATATATATATATATTATATATATATATATATATATATATATATATATATATATATATATATATATATATTATAGTCTATTAAAATTAAGAGTCATTTAAAATAAAATAATACTTCTTTCATGGCAAGTTAAGAAAAAGTGGCGAGGGAGATGGATATTATTTCACCTTGCTTCCTTATAGCCGCCATGGCTGTCTACACTACGTCAGAAGGGATTGTGACGGAAAAATCTTACACTTTTTCTCACCTAGGCCATCCGCCAAATTCGTACCGTTCGATAAGGAACTTCGTTACAAAAGTTTACAAAGAAAGAGATTAAAAATAGGTGCGCCGTATGCTTATTCTTCATACACGGTATTTTTTCCCGATGAGCTGGTATAATGTATTTCTGTAAAGGCTGTAAGTGACTTATTATATTTATTATACTTGTTATATATAAACGATATATTAAAGCTCTAACCTATAGCCTAACCTTAGATATTATGCTTAATGGCATAACATCTAAGCTAAACTTGAATTTCACCACTTGTGATGGAAAGGAACACCACTCGTACGAAGGTAGCTTTCCGCTCCCCAACACGTCATCCTAGCGTGGTGCACCAGTGACTATTAACATTTCTCTTTAGTAATATTATTCTAGTTTTTTTTATAGTTGTAGCACGAATGGGTCAGCTCGACCGTGGAAGGACCACACTATCACAGAATACCAGCGCAAAATAGCATTTTAATGCTGCTGTGTTTGCTATGGTGAGGGTTAGAGAACCGGAGACCATTTCTACTGGATACGAGAAATCTATCTTAGTCGTGGGGTATCAACGCATCTGTATTTAAATCTTAATCGAGAATAAAATGTAAATGTCTATGGGCTGCATCCACTTACCAGCAGGTGGACAATGTGCTCGTTTTTTACCCTTAATCTATAAAAAAAGATGTCTTTGTTCCACAGAACACACTTAATATTAGGTGGACTGTGTGCTCGCTTGTTACACTAATTCTATAAAAAAACTTCTGAAGGTCTATTTCCAACTGTAAAAACCCTATATTATTTACAATCCAATCATTATTAATAATTTCTAAAAACCTGGTACGAGTTTCCTTTTCTAAATTTTCTCTCAAGTATTATGGAATTGTACCGTTACCTGCTTATTCGCACACAAAATATTACTTTACGGAGAATACTGCAAAATTTTTAACATTCAACGTACGAAAAAACTCTCCAAAAAATTTACCTTTATATAATGTTGAGGGAAACCACTGACTTTCGAGAAATTTGAATTAAGAATTACATATTTTCATCCGGACGACTTTGTAGTATCTTTGGATTATTTTTCATAAGAACTGAGCGGAAATTTATTAAATTCAAATAACCAGTATAATTACAGAATATGAGATACATAGATTACCCCCTAAGGAGGATACCCCCTTAGGAGGTAATCTATGATGAGATATTTTTTATTAGTCCTTGGGATTGACAACGCATGGTTTAGTTGGTTTGAAGCTAGTCGCAGTGACGCCTTTTTATCTTTAATTGAGCTTGTTGAGCTTGAATGTCACTCTATTATTATAAAACGGCAGTTATAAAATTGTTACTTGCAGTTTCTTTTTATCAGCCTACAAAAGACCACAGTTGAGTATAGGCCTCCTCTACTATAAGAAAGATTTGCGTTAATCGTCGCGCCTGGTATCGTAAAAACAAACGGTTTCTATCGTAACATATCTGATATATCCCACCGTCACCTCTTACGTCATCCGTAGACGAACTGGATGATTTTTATTTTATTATTTTATTTTAGTTGATCGTCTCATGATCGACTCCAATATGCTGCAACCACAGGGTACTTTACTTTGCTCTAATAATAAGAGCCGTGGTAGCTCAGTCGCTAAGCGCTTGCTGTAAATTTCACAGTACGCGGTAGCAACCTGGGTTCGATCCCCGTGCTTATTTATCACGTGCTCGGCGGTGAAAGAAAACATCGTCAGGAAACCTACATGTCTGAGAAATAAGAAACAAAATCGAAGACATGTGAAGGTTGCCAGCCCGCATCGGAGCAGCGTGGCGGACATTTCCTTGCCCTAAAACCCTCTCAGAAAATAGAAGAGGCCTGTCCTCGAGCCAGTGGACGAGTATATGGGATTTAATGCCAAGTTCGTTAACTGACACAAAACATTAATCGGAAACCATAAGATATATGGGTTATATCCCATATTCATAGTCTCTTTTTGGTGGTAGAGCCATGCTGCAGCTATATTATGGTTGTAGCGCAAATGAGTTGACTTGACTGTGTAAGGACCACGCTCTCAGAGAAAACCAGAGTGAAATAGCACATTAATGCTGCTGTGTTTTGTGGTGAGTGTAGAGAACCGAACAACTTAAATGAAATGCCTTACTGTCTGTTAATATTGGTTCTCTATGCCCTTCAAACGGGACACAACAGTGCACTTTTGCTTAGTGGCAAAAATAGGTAAGAGGATGGTGGTTACCCGAGCGGACTCCTAGGCAGTAAAAAGTCCCACATGTAAGCTCTTTAAAAAAATTAAATTGTTTTTCTTCTCGCTATACCTCGCGCTACCTGTAAAGATTAAACTATTTTATATGATCAGAGCATCAACATTGTTGTAATTAAAATACATACCGTGGTTTCGAATTCGAAACTAAATAAATTCGTTATAAATAACGTAATTTCGCCTCAACATCTTGAAGATCTTGTAAGCGCTTCTGGCGGTGACGCCGGCGGGTTACTTCTTAATGACAATACAAAATTATGTAACTTTATGCTTTCTGGTAATGTTAATCCAAATTTCATTGCATTTTGATATGGGGCAAGATAATTGTGCCTTCTAAAAAAAGGATAAAGGTATCCGTCCTATAGCGATTGGTTCCACATTTTGACGCTTAACTTCAAATTAGCTTGCAGGCACATAATCTCTAACCTTAAGACAAAATTTCAGCCTACGCAATTAGGCTTTGATACTAGAGGTGGTTATGAGGCGGCGGTACATTCAGTGTGTAAATTTTTAACAAACTCTGATGCAAATGTTCTCGTGAAGGTTTGATAGGATAACCCTGCTGAAGAAGTGGCTAACAATACCCCCGAAATTATCATTACGTTTGCAATGTCAGTCAAAATACTAACTTGTTTTACGAAAACCATGTTACCGATTCTGCTGTCGGTGTTCAGCAGGGTGACCCACTAGGTCCAGAACTTATCAGTTTGGGAATTCAACCCATTATTTCAAATTTGAAATCCAAGCTGAATGTCTGGTACCTGGACGACGGTACACTGGGAGGTAAATCAGATGACGTCCCTCAGTGATCATATTCATATTTTTCGAAAGGAGAATGAACTTGGTTCCATACAAGCTTGGGCCCGGCGTAAACTAAGTTTAAGTATAACATATTTTAAAGACTTAAATATTTGCTAGTTATGACAAAAAATCATACTTTTTTAAAACCTTGGGTTTTGTGAGTATTTGGTTTATTTTTTGTAGGTTATGTAGTAAAATCACTCTTTTCTTGGATAAGTTGTTACAATAAATTGAAAGAACACCAAAGGATGCAGTTTTTTAGTTATTATTAAATAAAATACAACTCAAACTTTTAATTGTTTAATCATTTTCCTGCAATCATTAATAAAATGTCATCTCGAAAAGCAGCCTGCGGCTCTACATTGTCTCTTCTATTCCTCTCAAAACCCAAGTAACACATTATTGTCATTATGTGGGTGCAACAACCTACTGTCCTGTAAATCAAGAGAAAAGCCACGGGTCAAATTAAATTAATTCACGAAAATAAAAACACGAAATATATGCACAAACATAACCACAATTGACCACAATGCCAAATGCGTATGACAAGTTTTAAACTTAAACGTAGTGATTATATTCTCTTTGCTCGAAGTTACCAAGTCTCCTTCGAACATGCAATGATCAAAGACCATACAGCCTATTCAATTGTGTCTGATATTATTAAAATATTTTGTTTAGTTTAATAACGTAGCCTATTCAATCGATTTTCTAAATAGATTTCTTTTATTCAGTATTAATCTCTACAGATTCGCCTCAACGTTTCATTATTATGAGTTTTTTTTTTATACTGAAGGCTATTTATTACAAAAAATAGCCTTCATTATCTAATGCCATAGACAAAGTACATAAAAATATTTAAAAACGTTTTGTTTTTGCTATCTTAAAAGCATTAGTTTTTCGTTTTTCAGTTTTAAAAAATGTTTTTATAATTGTCCCATAAACTACAGAAATAAAAACCATTTAATTTTTCTTATAATTTATCTTTATATTACCTACATATTTTTGTATAACTGTTACGAACGATGTCAAGAACCCAATTTCACACATCCCCTTTAAAAATATTGGTCTTGAACCAAATAGCAATTAATGTGAAATATTGTTTTCCAATAATTTATCTACTTATCACAGAGACATTTTAATTCAAAATTTTAATCATATTTCCCCAGAAATAATAACTGTCATTACGGAATCACCATACCTGCAAGGAGCCCCGGTGTTTTTCGATAGTATTAAACCTGTTTTAAAAACAAAATTTGATCGGTTTTTACCCCACGTTGATAAATTGTATAAATTAAACCCCCAAATTCTCTTACTATTTTAAAATATAGTCTCCTTTTACCTCGATTTACATACTTACTCCGCTCGAGTCCAATCGGGAAATGTTCGGATATTTTAAAAGATTAAAGTGATAAAAATCTTAAAGTATCTACATAGAAAAAAAATATAAATTTAACTTTAAATACAACAGCCTGGACTCAAGCTACTTTACCTATATTTATGTGAGAAATCTTTCTAGCGTTGCATTGCCTGCTTTCCATGCTCCGTGCATAGTGTCAGTGATTTATGTAACATAATTTTAAATAATAAAGTAGACCTGTACTATGCTACGGGGGCAGGGCAGACATGGCAAACGCTCTGTCCCGGCGAAAATGTTCCACTGGAAGTTAACCAACAAAAACAGTGGCATATCCGTTGGTATAGAACGTGCAGAAAGATTTGTTTCATATTTTCCATAAGTGACCAAGATAAGTCACGCCTTCTAGCTATTTCGACTAAGGAATCTTGTCACTGTTTACACGCTTTACCACAAGTAATCTCGGCAATTACTTGATGAGAAAAAGCTTGCATATTGCCGTAGGAATCCGACTAGGAGCGGCGATTTGTCAACCCCATCAGTGCCACTGTGGTAGCAGATTCGACAAGTTTGAGCTCAACGGACTTTCGTGTAAGAAAATTGCTAGTAGGTTTTTACGGCACGGTTCTTTGAACGATGTCATTCGAAGGGCTCTTGTCTCTTTAAATGTTGCCTCGGTTTTAGAGCCTTGTGGAATATTTAGAGATGATGACAAGAGACCCGAAGGTATCACATTGGTCCCTTTGGAGATTGGTATAGCCCTATTGTAGGATGCTACTTTCGTAGACACTCTAGCAGCCTCTCATCTCAAGGGTACCTCGTTTAGAGCCGGGGCGGCATCAGAGGTAGCTGAACTGGGTAAAGTGGCGCAAATATGAGTCTCTGAGAGAAAACTACATATTTGTGCCATTTGCTGTAGAGACTATCGGTTCGTAGGGTCCACGTGCAGTGAAGTTCTAAAAGAAGTCCATCCGCGGTTGGTCGTTGCTGCTTGCTGCTGGTGATAAGAGGGCTGGTTCTTTTCTCGCTCAAAAGCTAAGTATAGCCGTTCAGCGGGGAAACGCAGCCAGCGTTCTTGGCACGATAACGCAGGGATATTTTTTTAGTTTCAGTATTTAAATAAATATTGTAAATATATTACTACAAATTATCATTAGTACATCTTATGAAATTCTTTAACTATTTTCTTTCTTTAACTATAAATTCTAAAGGTGGGCGACATTTAAAATAGTAAATTCCGTTAAGTTTTTTATGAAGTTAGGGGAAACTAAGAAAATCAGGTGAAATTTTGCCAAGAATGCTCGCTGCGTTTCGCCGCTCAATGGCTATATTTAGGCTTAGAGCGAGAAAAGGTCAGCCCTTGTATCACTCTATTTTTATGTTTTTTTATTGTTCCCTCTATAGCAATCAAATTATTAATTACATTTTTATATAAATGCGTTGATAAAGAGAAAGTAAAATAACGAGACTTATGTCCATCGTGGCAACGTTTAACGGTTGATAATGACGATTATGGATATAAAAGTTTGGAATAATATTTGATGGTGAATGAAAAGGTACACCTTCAAGTTTCAACTGTATAATCTTATCGGACAAAATCACTAGGTGTGTTGTACTATCGCCTAAAAACAACCGGCCAAGTGCCGAACAAATCCGTAGGTACCAAATTTTTAAGATTCTGAGTTCACGGGAAGTACCCTGTAGGTTTTGATTCCCTTGCGAATGTCGAAAATTTGCGGCATAACGGCTGTATCTTTTGATTGCGTTGGCTGAGAGGTTTGATTGACAGCTTCGAGGGACAGTAGCCCTGAGTATTTGAAATAAATTTCACCTTGATACATCCACGCGTTTCTGAGAAAAAGGGTCTTGACAGACAGACGGACAACAAAGTGATCCTATAAGGGTTCCGTTTTTTCCTTTTGAGGTATGGAAACCAATAAAATTAAGATTCCAACGTTTTTATCGCATGAAATCGTATCTAGCAAGCATATTGTACATATAAATTATATAAAATGCACATTGTTATAAAGATAAATGATTGTTGAACTTATTAATGTTTTTTACGTTTACTGGGTATAATTTTCAAGTTTAGTAGACGCATTGTTGAAAAGGTGTGTTACCAGCAGTTGATAAAGAAATGACAAAGAAGAAGAAGCATCGGTTCAAAGAAGAAGTTCAACATACATTTGTTTTCTTATGCAACATATTACAAACGATTTTCATGATTTTGAATTCCCATTCATTAATTCATTACAGACTATCAAAAGTCCACTGCTGAACATAGGCCGCCCCTCATACGTTTTCTAGGTTTCTACGTTTTTCAAGGTTACCACGATTAGCAGGCGGTTTGGCAAGCGCAATTTTTATTACTTGGAGTTGTTATCATAAAGATAATGCTACCCATCTCCTACCCTCTATCGCCTCTTACGACACCCTCGAGATGATATGGCGAAGTGAGTTTACGAGACTGCGATCTGTGCATAGCCTCGTGGGAGTAATAGTGTTCTGTGAACATGGCTAACTTGAAAGAGGAAAAATCAAAAAACTTATTTACGTTATGGCGTCCTCTTCATAGAATTAAGTAAATTTCAAGCAAGTAAATGTAAAATAACACTTTTTTAAACTAAGTTAAACAATAAAACACGAACAAGTTATTAATTACTTTAAAATAAATAAGCATAGTTAGAACCAACTTAATTTGTATATAATTAATAAAATCAGGCGCTACTTTGCGGAAGTCCATTATATTAAAGTTGGTAAAAAATTACTTCGCGTACATCCGCAAGATAAAATAAAATG
>JAVANC010000022.1:8574394-8692274 GCA_033319125.1 Parnassius glacialis | reverse complement strand
GTGTTGAAGCCGATAATGCTATCGAAATGTAAATCCAAGATGGCGGCTGCAATAGGTATACATTTTTTCATCATGGGTGTCATTTTCATGGTTTTCGAGGGTGTTGAAGCCGACAGCGCTGTCGAAATATAAATCCAAGATGGTGGCTGAAGTAGGTACCAATTATTTCATCAAGGGTGTCATTTTCATGGTTTTCGAGGGTGTTGAATCCGATAGTGCTGTCGAAATGTAAATCCAAGATGGCGACTGCAAGGGGTATCAATTTTTTCATCATGGGTGTCATTTTCATGGGTTTCGAGGGTGTTGAAGCCAATAGTGCTGTCGAAATGTAAATCGAAGATGGCGGCTGAAGTAGGTACCAATTTTTTGATCATGGGTGTCATTTTCATGGTTTTCGAGGGTGTTGAAGCCGACAGTGCTGTCGAAATGTAAATCTAAAGTGGCGGCTGCAAGGGATACCAATTTATTCATTATGGGTGTCATTTTCATGGTTTTCGAGGGTGTTGAAACCGATAGTGCTGTCGAAATGTAAATCCAAGATAGCGGCTGCAATAGGTATAAATTTTGTCATCTTGGGTGTCATTTTCATGGTTTTCGAGGGTGTTGAAGCCGATAGTGCTGTCCAAATGTAAATCTTAGGTAGCGGCTGCAAGGGTATCAATTTTTTCATCATGGGTGTCATTTTCATGGGTTTCGAGGGTGTTGAAGCCAATAGTGCTGTCGAAATGTAAATCCAAGACGGCGGCTGCAATAGATATCAATTTTTTTATCATGGGTGTCATTTTCATGGGTTTCGAGGGTGTTGAAGCCAATAGTGCTGTCGAAATGTAAATCCAAGACGGCGGCTGCAATAGATATCAATTTTTTTATCATGGTTGTCATTTTTATGGTTTGCGAGGGTGTTGAAGCCGACAGTGCTGTCGAAATGTAAATCCAAGATGGCGGCTGAAGTAGGTACCAATTTTTTCATCATGGTTGTCATTTTCATGGTTTTCGAGGTTGTTGAAGTCGATAATGCTGTCGAAATCTAAATCCAAGATGGCGGCTGGAATAGATATCAATTTTTTCATCATGGGTGTCATTTTCATGGTTTTCGAGGGTGCTGAAGCCGACAGTGCTGTCGACATGTAAATCTAAGATGGCGGCTGCAAGGGATACCAATTTGTTCATCTTGGGTGTCATTTTCACGGTTTTCGAGGGTGTTGAAGCCGATAGTGCTGTCCAAATGTAAATATAAGGTAGCGGCTGCAAGATGTATCAATTTTTTCTTCATGGGTGTCATTTTCATGGGTTTCGAGGGTGTTGAAGCCAATAGTGCTGTCGAAATGTAAATCCAAGATGGCGGCTGAAGTAGGTACCAATTTTTTGATCATGGGTGTCATTTGCATGGTTTTCAAGGGTGTTGAAGCCGATAGTGTTGTCGAAATGTAAATCCAAGACGGCGGTTGCAACAGATATCAATATTTTCATCATGGGTGTCATTTACATGGTTTTCGAGAGAGTTGAAGCCGATAGGGTTGTCGAAATGTAAATCCAAGACGGCGGCTGCAATAGATATCAATTTTTTCATCATGGGTGTCATTTTCATGGTTTTCGAGGGTGTTGAAGCCGACAGTGCTCTCGAAATGTAAATCCAAGATGGCGGCTGAAGTAGGTACCAATTTTTTTTATCATGGTTGTCATTTTCATGGTTTTCGAGGGTGTTGAAGTCGATAATGCTGTCGAAATGTAAATCCAAGATGGCGGCTGGAATAGATATAAATTTTCTCATCATGGGTGTCATTTTCATGGTTTTCGAGGGTGCTGAAACCGATAGTGCTGTCGAAATATAAATCCAAGATGGCGGCTATAGTAGGTACCAATTTTTTCATCAAGGGTGTCATTTTCATGGTTTTTAAGGGTGTTGAAGCCGATAGTGCTGTCGAAAAGTAAATCCAAGATGGCGGCTGCAATAGATATCAATTTTTCATTATGGGTGTCATTTTCATGGTTTTCGAGAGAGTTGAAGCCAATAGGGTTGTCGAAATGTAAATCCAAGATGGCGGCTGCAATAGATATCAATTTTTTCATCATGGGTGTCATTTTCATGGTTTTAGAGGGTGCTGAAGCCGATAGTGCTGTGGAAATGTAAATCCAAGGTGGCGGCTGCAATAGGTATAAATTTTTTCATCATGGGTGTCATTTTCATGGGTTTCGAGGGTGTTGAAGCCGATAGTGCTGTCGAAATGTAAATCTAAGATGGCGGCCCCAATAAGTATCAATTTTTTCATAATGGGTGTCATTTTCATGGTTTTCGAGGGTGCTGAAGCCAATAGTGCTGTCGAAATGTAAATCCAAGGTGGCGGCTGCAATAGGTATAAATTTTTTCATCATGGGTGTCATTTTCATGGTTTTCGAGGGTGTTGAAGCCGACAGTGCTGTCGAAATGTAAATCCAAGATGGCGGCTGAAGTAGGTACCAATTTCTTGATCATGGGTATCTTTTTCATGGTTTTCAAGGGTGTTGAAGCCGATAGTACTGTCGAAATATAAATCCAAGATGGCGGCTGCAATAGGTATAAATTTTTTCATCATGGGTGTCATTTTCATGGTTTTCGAGGGTGTTGAAGCCGATAATGCTATCGAAATGTAAATCCAAGATGGCGGCTGCAATAGGTATACATTTTTTCATCATGGGTGTCATTTTCATGGTTTTCGAGGGTATTGAAGCCGATAGTGCTGTCGAAATGTAAATCCAAGGTGGCGGCTGCAATAGGTATAAATTTTGTCATCTTGGGTGTCATTTTATGGTTTTCTGGGGTGTTGAAGCCGAAAGTGCTGTTGAAATGTAAATCCAGTAATGCGGCTGAATCGGGTACTAATTTTTTCATCGTGGGTGTCATTTTCATGGTTTTCGAGGGTGTTGAAGCCGATAGTGCTGTCGAAATGTATTTAAACTACTTTAAAAAAATTTCGTATAATCGTGCTATACGTTATTTTTAATGCGAAGGCATGCTTAATTGGATTTACCAATATATTAATATTTATTTTAAAAAACAATTTCTAGATGTATGATATTTACTATATCGTTTACAGAAAATAATTGAATGATCACTGTAACACCTATCAACTTTACACAACAAAACATACAAATTTAAACATTCAAAAGAACTCTTTTAATTTTTAAGTAGGTTATTACATAACTTTAATGTCCCTGCTATTATAAAAGAAAAGAAAAAATAACACTTCTCAATAATACCGAATTGTTTTATCCCCTTTCAAATTCAATACTTATACTTAAATAAAATTTACTATAGAAAAAAAACATGTGATATAGGAAATGTGTTAATGAGAATGACACGTTTTGGTCACACAGTTCAATAGTTTAGCTTGATTCATTTTTTATTTTCACTTTTCGTTAACTATTAGGTATTTATTTTACTTCTTTATTAGATAATTTTACCATAACTTTCAAAATGTTTTATTATGAATACACTTGAAATATATCTGAAAATTATAGTTTTTTTTTTATAGGATAAGGGTGACAAACGAACACACAGTCCACCTGATAGTAAGTGGTTGCTGCGGCCCATAGACATCTACATCTTTCCTCGTTTGCGAATCAAAATGCAGATGCGTTGCCACCCGTGAGGACTAAGATGGAATGCCTCATTTCCAGTAAAAAGGGCCTCCGGCCACCTGCACTCACCAAGCGAAACGCAGAGGTAAACCTCTACTTCACGCTGGTATTCTGTGAGGTCGTGGTACCACCCCGGTTCGAGTCGGCCCATCCGTGCGACAGCAAAAGCTGTCGCGTGGCTCTACCAGTGTTACATGTATTAGACGCTTTTTAATTTACGTATTAAATATTTTACATTGCAATGTTTCATAATAAATTTGCATACATTATCAAGTATTTATTATTATAAATGTTATTTATCATTACTAGACGTAAACGTATTATTACCTTTTTAAGATTTCATGACTCCTAAGGAATGTGTTTATCTCAGTTGAAATATAGTTTTATGAAAAAATAGGTTATTACACAAATATAAGATTGTATAGCAAAATATATGTTTGTATAGTATTTTTAGTATAGAATAACATAATATTAGGTTTCATTGTCTATAATAAAAGAAAAAAAAACTATTACATTATGAAACTTATATAATAGCGGAACGATACTGTTTCGACTCGATTTAAAGAGCAATATATTAACCAAATTTAGTTTAAAATTGTTCAACTTTTACATAAACAAAAAAAAACATAACATAAAATAGAAAATTTAAGGTTAAATTATTAATTTAAGGAAAAAACCTTGTAAATTCTAAATAAATATACGCGAAATATATACGCGAAAATGTTTTTTTTTTCATATTTAATTATTGATGTTTTTGTGTACGTGTGTCTATAATTACAACATGTTTAATTTGTGAGTGTTATATAATTGCTTGTATTGAATTAATATTAGTTGGCTGAAATGTGCGTCATGCACTGTACTTTATTGTATAAATATAATATTTATACTCTACTTTGATTACGTTCGTATCTCTAATTTATTTCAACATCTCCTTCCCTATTTTTTTTAATTATGTTGAATTTTAAACTTTAAGTAATTGATTCTATATAATACTAAACAATCTTTTATAACTATTCATCATTTTTATAACGTAATTATTAATATTACTTGTATAATATGTACCTATTACAATAATTATTTTATTTTATTTTCAGCCATATACTCTATATTATTGCGATTATGGATAAATTATATTATTTGCATTATGATTATAACACGTGGATTATATTAGGTAATTATTTAATTATACATGTAGTTATGTGGATCGATCCTATAGGTACTTCATGTGCAACTAATAGGTAGCATTTTGGGTAGCATCTTAGTAAAGAAATGCAAATAACTACCTATCTCACTTTATAGATTTGGTCGGGGATCCCCTTAATACCTTGTATGTAACTCATTTAATTTTTTCTCATGTCCTTTAATGATTTGAATTTTTCTCATCTCATTGTACTTATTTTCATACCAGTACCACTACTCCTATTTACTTTGTTTAAATTATTAGGCCTTAAGTTATACATATATGTATTTATATTTTCTTTTATAATTCTTGTATGTACATACTTTCTTTCCTTTCATAATAATTTATTCTTTTTGACCTTTTAGCTAGCTTTCTTTGTTTTCGTAATTCTATTCACTTATATATTTATTTATTAATTAGATATCGGGAATCGGAGTATTCATTCACTTCATTTATATTTTATTTCGTGATATTTATCACGCGGGTACTTTATAATTATAGGCCTCCCATTTACTTGGGTATTATATTACTTTTTCATAACATTCATTTCATTTTATTGGTACATAAACTTTTTTTTATCATACTATATCAAGGTAAAACTGTAACTTGGGTTGTGCGCACAACCTTGAGGTCAATTTTTAAGTAATTCTAAAAGGACTCCAACAATTGTCACGGAGGAAAACTAAGTTCACACTATGATCAAACGAAGGATGTGACCTCTATGTACCATTATTAAGGGCAACAAATTTAAGACTTCTCTGGTCCCCAACCGTACTAATATGAGTAAACTTGTTCATATCTCACTTGTACTGAAGGTATTGTTCCCTAGTACCCGTTACTCCCGATTTTATCATCCAATCATGGAAACATACCCTGCTCGAGGACTATATGCTTTACCAGTGATGGACGTTCCCGTATCTCTCCATAACTTGTTTATCAAGGTCAACATAATATGTTTTATTTCTTTTCTCTTAATAAACCTTTTTGCTTCTTTATTTAAACATGACCTTTTTTTAACATTTTAATATCTGTTTAAGTGTATCGGGTATCTTTATTCACTTGCATGCTCCACTTCCATATACTAATTTGCATTATGATCGCTCATAATGAGTTCCATAGAGTTCAAGAGTTTAAGCATTCATCAATATTTGGGTGATCAGTCCAATATTGAGGAAACTTAGCAACTCAATCAAAGTAAAGCAATCATTCGTATTCACACTTTCGAACATTCTTTTCTTCCATTCCTCATATCTTTCCATACTGCTCTGGAATGCCTTGCCTGTTGATATAAAAAAAACCAGTAACAAATATTATTTTAAAAGACTAGTACGAGAATTCTTTAACAGAAATAATACCATCTGATATATCCGATTTTTGTTTTTCTCCGTCTTTCGCTTTGTAATTGATATTTTATATAATATGTATTTTATATAATATGCATCATGTTATTTTATTTTTGTGTTGTATTATTTTATATTTATTTAGAGATTTTGTATATATAAGTGTCCGTTTATATTTACTATTTTTTTTCTTTGTTACAAAGTAGATAATATTAAGTTGTATAGTTTAAAAATATTTTATTTATTTGCTTTTTGATATAATGTTTATGTTTAGATATAATGTTTTTTTACTTATTTTTAATTTATGGAGTGGTTGCACCTACCACAGCTTCTCAAATCATCCAGGGTTGACTGGTAGAGAATGCCACAAGGCATTAAGTCCGCCATTTATATCCCTTATTATAAGGTAGATGTAAAGAAGAATAAATAAATAAATAAATAAATCTTTTAATAACATACATTCTAATTTTGTACAAGTGGGATAAGATTTCTGTCAGTCAATTTTTTTTTGCTGTTTTTAACTGTTAAGAAACATTAGTATTAAACCTCTTAATTATTTTATTTTTTACCTTACTGTATTTTATAATTTTCATATTTATGTTAATACTATGACAAATCACTTCTTATTTATTTTCTAATAGTTATTATTTTCGTCTTTTTTAGAATGTTGTTACGATTTATTTTTATGCACCTGTTCATATATCGCATATTGCTCTCTATTGTTTTAAGATAAGCTCATTGCATAACATTACATGTCATAGTTCTAGATATATCATTCATAATTCATTTGAATTTCGAATTGATTAGTTTGTAGTCGTTAAAAAAAAGTGTTATTTTAACTATAAAAGATGAAAAATTTAATTTATGATGAGCTATGGTAAATTTAGGTACATAAAAATGTAATCAATCACATTATTTCATTAATTTTTGCACGACACAGATATAATAATACTATAAACCAATAACTGAATAAAAGTGAATATAAAATCGTCTTGTATCTTAATAAAAATATGCCGCAGAAGTGAATACGTAACTTAATTTATAATTATTGCGTTTTGATTATTTTTTCAGATACAGTAATAAAAATATTGAAAAAATCAATTGAATCGTAAATTATCTGATAATTACTTTCAAATTAAACATAGGTATATTAAATACAGAATATTTAATACTTAAATTCAACAAATATAATAGCAAAAAGAACATAAAAAAACACAAATTGATAAATAAAGTTTTAAATGGAGTTAAAATCACAAAGGTGCGAAGTTACCTCTTAATATCTTCTTTGTTCTTTCTAACTCAAATTTCATATTCTTCTGGGCTAAGCTTGCTAGGGTACAACTGCTGTTCCTTTCTTCATTATACTTCTCATAATTATCACTATTAAGTATTTTAACCTTCATATTACCTTTGAAATTTTTATAAAGTTTATCTTTTTAAGTTGATCTTCATTAGTTTTTTAAATACTTTCTGTAATTTTCTTTAAAAAAAAATAGTAATATTGTGTCCTTTTATTATATTCTTATTATTTTTCGTCACGTCCGGTATTGTGTCCATTCCTTTATTATTTTTGCATAATTAAATTAAGATCTGTTATAATATTTTTTTTCTTTTAAGTAATAGGCCCCGGCGGTGCGCGTGCATTGTCGCAGTGCACCGCCTGGCAGGGTCGCCATGTAATGTTGGAACTCGGAAGGTGCTGAATGAAGGAGACGTGTTGCTTGTACAAGAACTTTAATTATACTGTTGCTATTCTATACTTAATACTAATGTTATAAATGTATATTGTCGGAGGTAAAGGGGAGTCTACAGGGCACTACAACTTAATTTGAAAATTAAAGAAGTGTCATCTGCAAATAATACTATATCATGGTTATCTCCTACTATGTAAGGTAAGTCATTAACGTATACAAGAAACAGAAAGGGGCCGAGAATTAAGCCTTGCGGCACGCCCATCTGTACTATCGACCCGGAAGAACTCATACTGTTGATGACAACTTTTTGCGTTCTCTTACTTAAATATGAAATAATTAATATAAGAGCATTACTTCTTACACCGTAGTGTTGAAGTTTCCTGATTAATGTTTCATGGTGAACACAATCGAAGGCTTTGGATAGGTCACAAAATATACCCAAAGCATCTTGTAAATTCTCCCATGCATTAAATATATATTTAATCAGCTCAATACCGGCATCAGTTGTCGAGCGACCCTTTGTGCCAATATTGATTTTTATTAAGTAAATTATTTATATTAAAGAAATTTAACATTTCATCAAGAATAATTTTTTCAAATATCTTACTGTGTTGTTAGTACAGAAATAAGTATAAAATTAGCGGGGTCTAATGTACTACCAGATTTAAATAAAGGTATTCCTTTACTATACTTCATTAAATCAGGAAACACACCAGATTCGATACTAGCATTAAAAATAACAGCTAAATGAGCCGCGATTGTATCTATTATAGACACAATAACTTTAACGAAAATCCCCCACAGATCCGCAGTTTTCTTAACATCAATAGTTTTAAAATATTTTACAATATCTTTTGATAATACTTGATGAAATGTAAAACTCTTTGTACACGCATTTACATTTTGTTTAAGTAATGATTCGGCGACGGCGGCGAGATCTTAGTAAAAGTTATTTTATAATATACCCAATTTAACAGCTACGTAACCTTGCTGTTTTATGTTATGGTAAGAAAGAGGTCAATTATAATCCGAAAAACTTTGACGACAATAGAACTAACAAACATACATATTATAGATCTACATATTAATATATCGAATAGAAAAATCTTTCTGAATCAATCGAGTGAAACGTGAGTAGCCAACGCTCTTGTTTCATGAAGATTCTGCATTTGTTTATTTTAGCTTTATTATAACTATATATTATAATAAATTCTCCAATATATCTAACTTAATAAATTTTATCTTATACTACTAACGGAGTTCAAAATTAGGACTTGTCCTAAACGGCTGGACCGATTTTGATGAAATTTTGTGTGTGATTAAATTGATTGAGATGAGAACCCGGTAGGTGGCTTTGTTGTACAGATCCAGAAATCAACAATGGGAAGCCGTGGCGGATTGTTAGTGTAGGAGTGATAAACAAACACGCAATCCACATGGTAAGTGAATGTTGCAGCCCATAGACGCTTCAAAATTCAAAATCAAAATTCACGGTATCGTCACCCCTGAGGACTAAGATATAACCTTGTTACGAATAAAAATGATCTCTGGTTCTCTACACTCACCAACCCTCCAAGAAAAAAGACAAAATTATTTCTATTTTAACCTATGAAAGCATCGTGTTTATTTGGTCGTGACAATTAATTCATGCTGTAGCTTTAAATGATTCAAAAGTAGTTGTCGGTGTCAGATTTTTTTATTTTTCCATAAAAAATCTCTTATTTTTAAAACGTTAAGTGTCAATTATACCTAAAAATACAAATCTGAATTTTTTAAATTATTTTTTCCATACTAAACTATCTCCGTATTGTGTCCCAGCAGAAATTTAGTATGCATTGTAACTGAATTATTTATAGTTTGTTGTACCAAACTTTTTTGTCGCTTAGTTCATTACTAAAACGTCCCAATGTCTAAATTTTGTTATTAACGAGAAATTTTAGGTTAATTAACTCTAAAATAATATAACAGTAGTATTGTATTTTGATATAACACAATTTTTTAAAACACTTGTTTAATTTGTAAGCCATATTCATTCATCAGTATTATCATTACAACCTATCTGAAGTCCACTGGTGAATATAGGCCTTCCCCATAGATTGCCTCAAGTACCCCATACATACCATACATCCTATTTGCCATAGTTGCCAAGCTTCAAAGGCGGGCTGGCAACCGCAGTTTTAAAATGTTGAGATCTTATCAGGAAGATATTACTGTACATCTCTTCTTTCGTTTTCCTTTGTCTCGTCTTAGGTTATCCACAGCATGATATAGGCTAGTGGATTTACTTGTGCCGCTTCTACACGTCTAGAAGGGAAAATATTTTAGAATTTTCTCAAAACTTCTTAATTCGCAACACTACGTCTAAGCCCGTATTTTGCCTCTTTGAAATCTCCTCGAAGAAAGTAGTTGTTAAAATCTTCGAGGAGTGATATCGGCGTGTCGAGATGTTTAGCCCTGTACACAGCAACTTCTGAACATGCCAGCAACACGTGGGCTACCATTTACTTTTTCCTCATTACACGCCCTGCAAAGGGGCCGACTGTTTGTATCACCTACGGTAAATAAATGTTTATTAATAGAGATGTATGACGGCTCCGTGGCGTGGCTGCGGTATGGCTTGAAAATAAGTTTTCCTGGTCTCATGTTATGTACATTTCATTCATCATGAATATAAACTGCCTTCACGATACAGGAGAAAACTCTATTATGTGGGTAAAAAAGAAAGCCGTGTCCTTTAATAGCACTTGTTGCTATCCTGATCTGTGGTTTATTTAATGTTATTAAAACTTCGGTCAAAGACCGAATTTTCCCAAAAGGAATCGGTATGATTAGCTCCGGTCCTATGGCGGTCATCCCATGCCAGTTCGTTCAATTTGCGCTGTCGTTGCCCCTGAGTCCACTGTTTTTTTTATTATGATTATTTAAAAAAAAACGTTACCCCCACACTAGGATTTTCTCCTGTGTCGTGGAGGCAGTTTACAAACATATATTGCACAAGGACAAACATCCAGACCCGGAACAATTATTTGTAGGCCGTACAAATACTTGGTCCGTGCGGGATTTGAACCCGCGGCCCCAAGCGTTGCAACCCATTGCTAAGCCACTACGCCACGGAGCCGTCAACTGTGTCCCTTGATCCATTGTAAAGTAACATTGTTGTATTTAAATACCTCATTAAGTCGATGATGACATTCATGTATTAGCCCTGGTTTATCACATTGTAGCTCAGAGCCTATAAAACCGCCATGCTGTCGGTTAGTATTCTAAGCTACAAACTCTATTTCTGAACGAAATAAGAAAAAGTCTGTTATAAAGTAAGGATTTTTTATTATTTTTAAAAATTTCCTTAGCAAATAATATTACAAATAAAAGACATGCACTTTATTACTAAATCGAAATGTTAAAATTAAGTAAAAACAAAAAAGGAAATTTGAACAAATACGTCAGGACAGCACGTCAAAGGCATCGCAATGGATTCTTCCCCGCTCCAAGAAAAACGTCTCAACAATGTAAGAATGCATATATTCAGCCGTGTACTATATATAAGCTGTTACTTTACTTTTTGATTGAACTCTTTACTCCGTTTACATTTTTAACAGATAGGCGCTATTAACTAAACTCTATATCAGAACGTATTTACAGTTAATATATCCTAAGAAAGTTAAAATTGGTATATGAGCTATATTGCCTAAGACCCTAACAATAATATAAACATGAGGAGCAAGAAACAACCCGTTTTTTCGTATCGTCTTTGTCGGATAAAAGTAAGAAAATTACATTTACTGGTCTACTGATAACATTGCGTTGAAAGCACCATATATTACAGATGTTTCATATATCAAAACTCGCGAATAATAAAACCATTTCTTCACTTAAATACCTATAGCTCCATCTAGGTAAAATAAACGTAATTAGATGACTCAAATAAAAACTACGATATTTAGATAATAACGGATAGGATTAATATAAAAACTAAAAAAAATCAACCTATTTTATTAGCTTCAAGGGATATATATACCAACTGTCCAATTCCTATGAGAGATGCGTGATGAATTATAATTATTCCATCGTTTCGATCTCTATGTAGCAGGAAAGTGAAAGTCTCATTCAAATCGGTTCACAGGTTTTTGCGTGATGCATGTTCAGACAGACAGACAGATAATTTTGACAGTTTTGACATCTGTATCGGTAATATAATATACCCCGATTCAAATTTCAAAAACATATTCAATGTGCAGAAATCTTTTGGTTAGAGTTTAAGTATAGTAATAGATTAAGAATCAAAGTGGAGATGCGTTGTTACCCCTGAGGGCTAAGATGGGGTGGCTCGTTTCCTGTAAAAAAGGGTCTCCGTTTCTCTACACTCACCATACCAAACACAGCAGAATTAAGCTGCTATTTTACGCTGTATTCTACGAGAGCGTGATCCTACCCCGGTCGAGCTGACCCATTCGTGTTATAACGATAATATACCTTCAGCGTGTCTTTACGTACTCTTTTCTGCCGACTTCCAAAAAGGAGACGGTACTCAATTCGAGTGTATGTTTTTTTTATGTGTGTTACCTCATAACTTTGTACTGGGCGAACCGATTTCGATGATTCTTTTTTTATATGAAAGTTCTCGTGTGGTCCCATATGAATTTGATCAAGGTCAGACCAATGGTTATTGAGTTATTCTTAAATAACCTATATTGAAGTAGCTTATATTGAAGTCGGCTGTACAAAATTTTTAATTTTAAATTATAGCGATTATACACTAAAAGTGTACTAAAAGTGATACAAGTAAACACGTACGTACAGCCGAGACAAGATCTTAGTAAAAGTTATTTTATAGTATACCCAATTAAACAGCTACGTAACCCTGCTGTTTTATGTTATGGTAAGAAAGAGGTCAATTATAATCCGAAAAACTTTTTAACAGTGGTAGAGCCACACGGCAGCTTTTGCTGTAGCACGGAAGGGCCGCCTCGAACCGGGGTGGTACCACGACTTCACAGAATACCAGCGTGAAGTAGAGGTTTACCTCTGCGTTTCGCTTGGTGAGTGCAGGTGGCCGGAGTCCCTTTTTATTGGAAATGAGGGGTTCCATCTTAGTCCTCACGGGTGACAACGCATCTGCATTTTGATTTTTATTAGAGGATAGATGTAGAAGTCTATGGGCCGCAGCAACCACTTACCATCAGGTGGAATGTGTGCTCGTTTGTCACCTTTATCCTATAAAAAAAAAACTTTGAAGACAATAGAACTGACAAACATACATATTATGGATCTACATAATATATCGAATAGAAAAATCCTTCTGGATTAATCGAGTGAAACGTGAGTAACCAACGCTCTTGTTTCATGAAGATTCTGCATTTGTTTATTTTAGCTTTATTATAACTATATATTATAGCTAATTCTCCAATAAAACTGACTTAATAAATTTTATCTTATACTACTAACATAGTTCAAAATCAGGACTTTTTGTTGTTCATCAGCCCGTCCACAGCTGAACATGGGGCTCCCTGTTGTATAGAGAATTTTCCTTAATCGTTATAGACAATATTTTAATCCATGCGTAACAGAGATAGTATGATATTTTTAAAATCGTGTAGTAGCGGGTAAGAATATCCACTACCCCATATCTTCCCGTGGGTGTCGTAAGTGGCGACAGAGGGAAACTGAGGCAGAAGATCGGCAGCAGCACTTTTCTGATAACAGCAAAATAACAATAAAAAAGCTAAGGTTGCCAAACCGCTCGCTAAGCGTGGCAGCTATGGCAATATACCCCCATGGCGAGAGTTATAAAGAGACGACCCCCAGTTCCCGACGCCCCGCTATTCCTGGCTACGGTGGCGACGACCATGGTAACGGCGGGGCAGGGGGTGACAAGAATCTCTGGTGGAGGTTCGGTTGCCACCTCAGATGACTCAACTTGGCAATATATAACGCACGCATCATCAGGTCTGACGCAGGAGCTGGAAGAAGAAATAGACAAGTTGCTCTGGGATATTACAGGATCATCTGAGGTCAGAGGAGAGGAGAGAGGGAGGTCACGGTAATCCTCTAACGCGGCAACTTGTTCTATCACCTGGAGTGCGACAATCTGTCCCAATAAGGTGTCGGTTTTATCTTCCTCAAGTCTCTCCTTAACAACGTTGTAAGGATTGGGAATATGTTGGCGAGGGTTGTGTACCTTATACTCAGAATCACCAAACGGTATTCGCTGAATTCAATTCATACAGATTTACGCATCTACCTCGGCACATCCCGGTGAGGAGGTGGAGGTAGTTTTGAGGATATCTCTAGAGCCATGCATTATATTATGCTTACATGCTGCCTGAATAAGTATGTAGTAGAATTCCATTCATTTAAAATATTAGTAAAAATAAAATATTAGGTGCGGCTTAGGGATAAAAACTGTAATTTTTTTAATCTCAAGTCCATGTGCTTTTTTACTGAACAGAACTAAACTGAATCGTAGAAAACTATTATGTATACTAGTGACCCGCCCCGGCCTTACACTACATGTGTAGCTAAGTATAGCTTAGTATCTCCGGTCGGATGGCAGTTGTGACATGGGGACGTTGATTTATCTATTGAGCTGCTGCGTAGCACTTCTAGGTTTGATTCATATTCAAACCTTTTTGACACTTATCCTTCACAGAACACCAAAAAGTAATTTCTGCAAACAAAATTATTAATAAATTAAACAAAATATAGTAAAATACGCTTCATTAATAAAATACCGAACGATATTTTTAAGCTTTGCCTGCTTCATAATATATTTTGAAATATGGCTCGTTTAGAAAATGATACGGCAAAATATCCATTTATATGTTAGGTACTTATCTAAAGAGAAGCATCGGATAAAATAGTTCGAAGAAAGTACGGGATAAATCCTTATAAATTTGAAATTTTATCTACAATCCTTTTTTAGACGTATTCAGACTCCTTGCCTTGACTCGTCTAGGGTGATTTATCGTAATCGTTACCAACAACTCAAATACTTAAATAAGAACCGACTTGCTATTAAATCTACCACTAAATTAGGGCAGTTTACAATTTTCTTATACGAAACGGAAAAAACGGAGAAAACGGTATAAAAGTCTGTTAGATAAGGTCGAAAAAGTAAAAGATCCCCGCGGTAGCGGTATCACCATCTTGCAAAGATACATTACATTTCATATGTCCCACTGCTAGGTTCAAGCTTTTTCTTAGTTTTTGAAGTTTCGGAATACAAAAGTTTTAGCCGCGCTGCCTCAATACATGTTAGCAAAAAATACATGTTATCCCGGGTAAACATACTCGTCAACAACTTTTTAACAGTGGTACAGCCATGTGGCGGCTTTTGCTGTCACACGGATGGGCCGGCTCGAACCGGGGTGGTACCACGACCTCACAGAATACCAGCGTGAAGTAGAGGTTTACCTCTGCGTTTCGCTTGGTGAGTGCAGGTGGCCGGAGGCCCTTTTTACTGGAAATGAGGCATTCCATCTTAGTCCTCATGGGTGACAACGCATCTGCATTTTGATTTGTAATAGAGGATAGATGTAACTGTCTATGGGCCGCAGCAACCACTTACCATCAGGTGAACTGTGTGCTCGTTTGTCACCCTTATACTATAAAAAAAAACTTCGAGCTTAGTGCTCCCAACAACTACCGGCATAGGTGTGACATGGACATTAAACATGATCTTTGTTTTGTCCATGTTCATCTTAAGACCTATCCGTTGGGAAACACTATTGAGGTCATTGAGCATAGTGCTTAGGTCCTCCAGCGATTCTGCCATAAGGACTATATCGTCGGCAAACCGAAGGTGAGTGATATACTCGCCATTGATGTTGATACCATATCCTTTCCAGTCCAGAAGCTTGAAAACGTCTTCCAATGCAGCGGTGAAGAGTTTCGGGGATATGACGTCACCCTGTCTTACACCTCTCTGCAATTGGATAGGTTTCGTACTCTGGTTCTGTACTCGGATAGCCATCGTAGCTCTACTGTACAAACACTTCAGCACTTCGATATACCGACAGTCAACTTGGCACCGCTGAAGGGACTGCAGCACCGCCCAAATTTCGACGGAATCAAAGGCTTTCTCATAGTCCACATACGCCAGACATAGTGGCAAATTGTACACTTCGAACTTCTGTACAATTTGCCGAAGGGTATGTATGTGGTCTATGGTGCTAAAGCCCTTTCGGAAACCGGCTTGTTCGGGAGGCTGAAAGTCGTCAAGTGTGCGCGCGAGACGATTCGTAATGACTCTCGAAAACAGCACGTAGACGCGGCTCAGAAGGGAAATCGGTCAGTAGTTTTTCAAGTGAGCGTTGTCACTTTTCTTGAAGAACAAAACCACCGCAGTTCTGCTCCACGCCTCCGGTGTAATGCCACCATGGAGGACGGAATTAAAGAGCTTCTATAGGACTTAAAGTACCGGTCTTCTACCCGCTTTCAGAAGCTCCGCTGTAATTCCATCCTCACCTGGGGCTTTACCGTTTTTCCGGTGCTGGAGAGCCATTCTAATTTTGTTCAGACTGACGTCCGGGATATCTTCGGAATAGTGTCGGATGAGACTCGCTCTTGGATCGTTACTCACACTTGCGTGTGGCTCCAACGATGGCGTGTACAGCTGCCCATAGAAACTCTCAATCTCTCTCGAAATCTCAGGTGTCCCAGAAACGATGCTGCCACATTCTGTCAGCTTTGACAGTTGGCTCTTTCTGGCAGACAGATCTCTGGCAAAGATTTTGGAGCCTTGGTTCCGCTCGATCGCTTTTTCAATACGAGCTGTATTGAAGTTGCGTAAGTCCCGCCGCATGCATTTGGAGATCTGTCTGTTCAGATGCCTGTATGCTGTCAAGTCTGTTGAAGAATGTAGCTTCATCTCCCGTCTAACAGCCATGAGGTTAAGAGTGTGATCGGAGAGTTTTTGTGTTCTTCTGCGGCGGGTCTTGCAGAACTTAGCTCCGACCGCATGGACAGTATCCACGAGCTTGTCATTCATATCGTCCACTTCATTGCAGTCTTTTAGGCACTGAAAACGGTTTTGTAACTCGAGCTGAAAGGTTTTGGGACTTTGGAACAGAGCACGAGGGAGACGGAGCGTTGACTTCATTAGACGATACATCTCCAACTTAACGTTTAGGTTCAGCTTGCCTCTAATCATTCGGTGATCGCTACCAGTTTTCACCCTCGCGATCACGGAGACATCGCTGAACAGTTGTCGTCTGGTCGTCATAATGAAGTCAATCTAATTTTTTGTCGAACCGTCGGGGCTCTACCAGGTCCACTTTCTGTGGGGCCGCTTCTGGAAGAAAGAGTTCATCATAAAGAGTCCCTCTTTCTCCATGAAGTCGGCTAGCTGCTGGCCCCTTGGGTTCCGTTGCCCTATTCCAAATTTCCCTACTTTCAGCTCACCGTTCTCTCTTGTGCCTTAAATTAAGCCCTAAGTTCCTGATAATAGCCAAAATTACAATAAAAAAACTGCGGTTACGAACCCGCTCGCCAAGCGTGGTAACTATGGCAAATACCCCACATTGATTAAAGCAACAAACAGACGGCCCCCAGTCCCCGGCAGCCCCGCTATTCCTGGCTTTCCTGTGCTCTGTTCCAAAGTCCCAAAACCTTTCAGCTCGAGTTACAAAACCGTTTTCAGTGCCTAGAAGGCTGCAATGAAGTGGACGATATGAATGACAAGCTCGTGGATACTCTCCATGCGGTCGGAGCTAAGTTCTGCAAGACCCGCCGCAGAAGAACACAAAAACTCTCCGATCACACTCTTAACCTCATGGCTGTTAGACGGGAGATGAAGCTATATTCTTCAACAGACTTGACAGCATACAGGCATCTGAACAGACAGATCTCCAAATGATCGCCACTACAAGGCATTTCGAACCTTGGCTTGTAATTTTACTTCCTTACGATTTTTCCTACACCGCACTACCCGTGGCACACCGGAACTTAAAATTGCAATTAACAATTTGATTGGCACGGGCGGGATTTGAACACTTACGCCCTGAGCTGCCACGCCTGTAGTAGGTACTATGTTATGTAGGTACTATTATAATTGAAGTAATATATATTTTCATTACATCCCTTTACAAGTACAATGTTGAACATAGGCCTCCCCCAAGGAATGTCATAAAACACGGTCTTTAGCAAAGACCATAAATATTCTCTTTGTCTTCCTTCCTGCATGTCTTACCAAGTCATCCCTCAATTTACTGGGGGGTCACCCTACACTAAGACACACACACCCACATACAAATATATATATATATATATATATATATATATATATGGGTGGTGTGTGTTTCTTAGTGGTATTATATATATATATATATATATATATATATATATATATATATATATAAACTAGTTGACCAGGCAGACGTTGTTCTGCCCTTTCTGATGAACCTTTGAGCAATGAAAAAATCCTTAAATTCGAAATAAAAATATTAAGGGTTACTTATCAGGATAAAAACTATCCTATCTCTCAAGTTGGACCAAACTGCACATTGACCAACAATTTGACTGTAATCAGTTTAGTAGTCTAGGAGTTCATCGCGGACAAACAATGTCACACGTAATTTTTATATATAAAGATAATATTTTCAAGGTTTCAAAGAATAAAATTGTTATTTGTAAAAAGCCGTGTTAGCTTGTGGAAACTCTAAATTTATAATTGGGTATACGAGCAAGCCGGTTTTGATCCCCTCCGGCGTCAATGAAATTTTTAAATGCAATTTTAAGTGACGATTACCATATGCTTGTCTGATAAAAAAATATTTCAAACACATATGAAGCCCACCAATGCTCACTGTGTCACAAAATGGCGGATATTTTCAGAAATGGGTCAGTTTCAGGTCCGTGCACAACAGTGGGACCACTCCGTCAACCATCCGTCAAATTCGTACCGTACGATACAGAACCTTCATTTCAATAAAAATAACTGATATTATAAAATTTAACAGTGGTAGAGCCACGCGGCAGCATTTGATGTCGCACGGATGGGCCGGCTCGAACCGGGGTGGTACCACGACCTCACAGAATACCAGCGTGAAGTAGAGGTTTACCTCTGCGTTTCGCTTGGTGAGTGCAGGTGACCGGAGGCCCTTTTTACTGGAAATGAGGCATTCCATCTTAGTCCTCACGGGTGACAACGCATCTGCATTTTGATTTGTTATAGAAGATAGATGTAGATGTCTATGGGCCGCAGCAACCACTTACCATCAGGTGGACTGTGTGCTCGTTTGTCACCCTTATTCTATTAAAAAAAAAAGATTATAAAACCACACCTATTTTATATAAAAACATACAACACGAAGACTTCAAAGTAAGCTAACAGTCACGTATAATGTGACAAAAGTATTTCAATACGCTTGTAATACATTCTTATATATTTATTGTCCACAGCTAACGGATAGCAACGGATAGCAATGCTATTTCCGATCGAATGAAAATATAAAAAAAAATAGTTCATTATATAATAGATTCATTTTAAGGTATATACAAATTTAAGTTGGTAAAAAATTACTTCCCGTACATCCGCTCGATGAAATAAAATGATGTGTCTTACCTAGTTTGAAGAGCACCTCCCGCCCTTCCTCAATTGCATGCACTATCACCGTCACCACTAATCCCAGCACCACTACTCCCAACACCACTACACTAGGAAAGCACTAACGACAATACGACACGCGTTTCGCTTCCACACGAGGCATCTTCTGACCATTCAGCGGGGAAACGCAGCGAGCGTTCTTGGCACTGTACTGCGGGAAGTGGAACTGCATGATAATTAATGTTTTTAGTTTTAGTTTATTTAAATAAATATTGTAAATATTTGAATGTTATGTAAATAAAAATAAGGTGCTAATATATACTACTACAAATGAACATTAGTACATCTTATAAAATGCTTAAACTATTTCACGGAAATGAAAAACTCTAAAGGCGACATTTAAAATTGTAAAGTCCGCTAAATTCTGTAAACTGGATAGTAGGAAGTTGCAAAACTTTTTATGAAGTTAGGGAAATCAAGAAAATTCGGTGAAATGTTACAATTGAATGCAGTTGTACAATTAGCGAAGGGGTCATCATCATCATTAATGCCTTTCACATGTCCACTAATTAGTTACAAGGATATCAAGGGATAACAAGGGATATCACAAAGCACGGTCCTGAGCCACCTGCATCCATCGACTTCCTGCATGTCTTACCAGGGCATCACCATCCAGTGGGGGTCGCCCTACACTTCGCCTACCGATACGAGGCTGCCACTCGAGAACCTTTTTTGGCGAATGAGTAGTCAAAAGTATTTAATTACCGAAATTTAAATGTTACTTAGACAATTGCTGTGTAGTTTCAAGTAGATATTATAATGAAAATTATAATGTAATTAATATGCAGGTGTTGATACGGTACTTATTTATATTTTTGAAATAAAATTTAATGTTTCAGTATACCAAGCGACTATGTAATGCTAATAGCACTCTCTGCCAGCCAACTAACAAAAAAAAATGTGCACCCAGAAAGTATACTTAGATAAAATGTATGCTTGTATATTTTAACTAAGAATAATAAATATTGTACAATCGTACTTCCCATGCTATAGTGCTAAGAAACAAAATGGTGATTTTTTCTAACCGAATACGGCCTTCTGGTGAGAAAATAAACAGTCCTCTTGTTGTAGGTGCGACTAACAGTCGCGGAATTTAGTTCCTTTAGAAATTTTAGCGCGCATGACCCCCTAGGACCAATCTCTACAAATGGGACAAATTTATAATCAAACTTTAAGTACAACTTTTAATTTTTAGGTTGGTTGCTTTATTGGACGACAAGATGATATTCATCAATTTATTATTAATAAAAACTACATTTTTTATTATATACAGTATCATACATTAGTATTATATATAGCATCATACAGTCCTACTCCCCGCGATATCGTGCCAAGAATGCTCGCTGCGTTTCCCCGCTGAATCGCTATACTTAGAATATGGGCGAGAAAATAACCAGCCCTCTTATCACCAGCAGTAACAATCCTTCCTCCTTTTCTTTCGAGTTCCTTTAGGAACTTCACCGCACGTGGACCTCATGGACCGATAGTCTCTACAGCAACTGGCACAAATATGTAGTCATCTCACAGAGACTCATATTTGCGCTTCTTACTTAGTTCAGCTGCCTCTGATGCCAACCCGCCTCTAAACGAGATACCCCTGAGATGAGAGGCCGCCAGAGTGTCTACGCAAGTAGCATCCCACACTAGGACTTTACCTCTCTCCCAAGAGACCAATGTAATACGGTCGGGTCTCGTGCCATCGTCTCTAAATATTCAACAAGGCTCTAAGACCGAGGGAACATACATGTATAGAGACAAGTGAAGCGGTCTTATATCATATAAAATATGATAAAAACTGCATCAACATCCGTTGCGTAGCTTAAAAGGTTTAAGCGTATAGACGGCGGGAAGCGACTTTGTACTATGTAGATATAAAAAAAAAACAGGCACCAAATAGTCCACCCATAGCCACTTATTAATTGAAAGGATTTTATTTAATACATCTTTTTTAAAAACCTTCATGAATATTTCATAAGATGCAGTGTTTTGCATAAATCATCAAAGGTTTGATAAACGATGATTCCTAGTAATTTAAATGTATGAAACTAAAACATTGCATTAAAATAATAGACAATAAAATTCTAGACTTCAGCAGGTGTAATAATTTCCTATATTTACGCGAACACTTCACATAGAATAAAATATTAAAATTTAATGAATTGTAAAGCTAATTTAGTAGGTATTTTCAGTCTATATAAGGGTAAAGTTGTGTTTAAAGCTGCAGTAATATTAGGTAAAAGGTTGTATAGCAAACTTGATTACAAAAAATTATAACACGTCTACTTTAATGAAGTAATTACTTCAATGACAACCAAATAACTAGGTGCAGTTAAAATTTTTATTAAAAGAACAAACTTTACTTATACAATTAATAAAGCCATTAAATTTAAATTTAATTAAGTTGACTGTTAAGTGTGTAATTGCGGTTTCTTAATTATTCCAAGGGATCCCTAAAGTTTCATCCACTTCACTATAGGTCAAAAATTTCATGTAACAAATTTTTTTTTAATCAAGATTAATCTAGTATAGTTTTAAAAAAGGTATCAAATTGGGCTTAGTTTACAAATAAAATGAAATATTTATCTAATTTCCATCCTGAATTTGTTCAACCACTTTTGGTGGGCTTCAAAATGTTAGATAAATTTAATATAACCTTTTTTGATGACAATGTGTCCTTTCTAAAGAGATATTGGAAGTTTTTATACTTAGTTCCTTTTACGGTGGCCTTCATTACTTGCATGTCGATATACATGATAAATATATTCAGTGAGGAAATCGACATTACCGAATTCGCTTACATGGTCTCTGTGTATATTATTTTTGTTGTGGGTATGATTTATTTAACTTTTGTCTTATATTTCAGTTTGTCTTATATTTAAATATAATGAATACTTATTTTGTTTTCTAGCTGTAATTAAAATAATCATAATATTATTAAAAAGAAAAGATATTTCTACTTTAGTGAATGACTTAGGCAAAAGCTGGAGAACTTTCAATTTAAATAGTAAGCAAATCTGGCGGAAGGAACAATTAATGAAGAAACTTAACATATTTCTGAAAAGTAAGTCGATTGAAACTTAAAAATAATGCTGTGCAATTTTTAATAGAAGTTTCCTATTGAATTAAAATTATATATAGGTGCAGCTAATTGAGACAGGTTTAAATTTGGTGTATTCGATTTATCCCTGGCTAAAACTCTCTGGTAGGGTCAGGGAGTTATTCGAATGGCTATGACATCTATTAAATTTGTCAAATATACAAGAGCACATAATATCATGTAGTAGTCCATCTGATGCTAAGTAGATACTGACACCCATGAACATCCACAACCAATTATAAACAAAGAAAGACAGTGCTTTGTCACCTCCGAGGACTAAGACTAAGTGCTTACCGGTCCAGGTCTCAGAGTATTATATCTGACTCATCTTTCTAGACTCTGTACTACATTATCTATTTAGGAATCCATTTGAATAGGTACCACCCTCTTTCCCCGCGTTCTTTCTTATTTTTACCGCTAAGACTTACTGAAAACACTGCTGCATTCCCGTCTAAAGGGTACTGGCAGCTAGTATAATCACTGGACGTAAAGCATCCCGTCTGAATTCACAGAAGTGACAACGCATCTGTAGCCTCCTTTATACATAGTTTGTTTCCATAGGCTGTAGAAGCCGCTTTCCATGTAGTGGACTGTAGATTCGTTTGTCACTATAATTTGATTGAAAAATAATTACAATTATGAGCTGAGAGATCGTTATCCATGTACAGTTTTATTTTGACCCTAACACTGTAACCAAACAAAGGTATCCATCTTATATTAGACAGCATAGTATGGAACACTCTCAAAAATCAAATTTGCCATGTGTGTATGTCATGCAATCTGGAGCTTTACTAAAGTAAGTAAGTAAGGTTAAATATTAAGGTATTTTAACACTGTAAACAGTGTTAAAAATACCTCAATATTTAACCTTAGATCAACTCAAATAAACAAAATAAGTAAATATATAATAAAGACATACAGATAAACGGTCAATATCTTTAAAAATCGTTGTATTGGCTCTCACTTCAACGCAAAAATCCTCTAACTCAAATATTTTGAAAAGCTATACCCTATTTACCGATACAGCCTATCAAACGTCCACTGCTGAATATAGGCCCCTCCATTGATTGCCACATAGGAAGGATATTTGCCATATTTGCCACGCTTACAACTGTTGTCAACCGTAGGTTTTTATTTTATAGTTGTTATTAGGAAGCTTTGTTGCCCATCTCCTGGTTTGCTATCTTCTGTCGCCTCTTGTGATACTTACGGTAGTGGATATTATAACACCGCCATCACACGGTCTTTACCCTATTTGCCGCATTTTTATGTACCAGTTTTTGCTAAAATGGCTTTAAAACACTGAAATGAAATTATGTACTTTCATATTTACATATACTTCAATTCTTTACACCATTTATAATAATTTAATGTTTGTTTCAGTATTTTACTACGGTAATGTAGGAGCGGCTTCATTACATTTGGTGACACCTTTAGTAAGCGTTTTAGTTCGTAAATTTCTGTTAAAACAGGACTGCAAGCTGGCACTTCCGTTTCAAAGTGTATATCCTTTTGATACTTCTGAAGACTGGGTCAAATATCTTGCAACATACGCATTTCAAACGTACACAGGTAAGTATGTTTTAGTACTTCTGTGTTTTTAGCCTTTCATAACTAAATATTGAATATATAGTTATTAGATATTTTGAAGAATAAAAAACTGGCCACACTGCGTGTCGGGCCACGGACAATGTAGTGGTAGGGTTCCGTAGTTGCCCCTCACAATACATGGGCAACTTTGATAATGAGCATAATTAGCAAATTCGCGGTTTGACCGCATTATCGACTAAAATTATTCTTATAAGGAATGGTATTCAAATAAGATTTTTTTTTTATAGGAGAGGGGGCAAACGAGCATGCGGCTCACCTGATGGTAAGTGACTACCGCAGCCCATGAACAACTGCAACACCAGGGAGGGAATTGCAGATGCGTTGCCGGCCTTTTAAAAAGGAGTAGGTTCTTTTCCTGAAGGTCCCTAAGTCGTATCGGTCCGGAAAAATCGCTGATGGTAATCGATTCCACAAGGAAGTCGTGCGAGGAAGAAAACATCTTCTAAATCGCACAGTGGTGGACCGCCAATCATCCAGATGGTGTGGATGGTATCGGGAGTTCTGCCGCGATGTGCGTTCGTGAAATTTGGCGGCTGGGATTAATCCGAACAATTCCTCAGAACACTCCCCATGGTAGATGCGAAAGAAAATGCAAAAGGATGCAACATCTCTTCGCAGTGTCAATCAATCGAGCCGATCGGAAAGGGCTCGGTCGTCGACGATTCGAGCCGCTCTGCGCTGGATGCGGTCAAGTGGAAGGAGCTGGCACTGGGGAACCCCTGCCCAGAGATGGGAACAGTATTCCATGTGAGGCCCAACCTGCGCCTTGTAAAGTTGCTGGCGGTGTGCCGGCATGAAATACTGTCCCGCTCTGTTGAGCACGCCAAGCTTTTTAGAGGCCAATTTGGCCTTCTCTTCCAAGTGACCACGAAACTGCACGTCATTCGATACGTCGACGCTGAGGATTCCGATACTGGCTGAGGCAACTAGGGGAGTGCCTTGAAACTGAGGAGATACGACAAAGGGGTTCTTTTTAGCGGTAAACGCGCAAACTTGTGTCTTCTGAGGAATAAACTGGACTAGATTTATTCGCCTCCAGTCCGAGACTTTGTCCAGCAAAGACTCGACTTCAGACACAAGTTTGTTCCGGTACTCGGCGACGTTTTCCCGAGAAATATTGGCACAGCCGGTGTATAGAGCATCACTAGTGCTGTCATCCGCATTGCAATGAATGTTACCAGTTAGCTACATATCATTGATATGCAGAAGAAACAGCGTTGGTGATAGCACACAGCCTTGTGGAACACCAGCGTTAATAGGCTTGTAGTCAGAACATGCATCGTCTACAACGACCTTGATGCTCCGATCTGCAAGGAAGCTGGTGATTCAATTGCACAATTTTTCGGGAAGCCCATAGGAGGGAAGCTTCGAAAGAAGCGCTTTAAGCCAAACCCGATCGAAGGCCTTCGCAATGTCCAGACTAATGGCCAACGCCTCCCCCTTGGACCCTACTGCCTCCACCCATCTATGGGTCAGGTAGACCAGAAGATCACCAGCTGATCAACCCCGACGAAAACCGTATTTACGTAACTAACGTAACGGTCATTAATAAGCCGGTGATCCTCAAGGTACCGGAAGAGCTGGCAGATAATAATGGACTCCAATATTTTGGAGAACAAGGAGGTGATCGCGATAGGCCTATAGTTGGACGGGTCTGAGCGGTCGCCTTTTTTAGGGATCGGGTGGACAAAAGCTGTCTTCCATGAATTCGGGACTACGCCTTGGGAGTAGGAGTACCGGAAAAGACGCGTTAGGACCGGTGCCAACTCCGGAGCACACGTCCTCAGCACTATTGGGGGGATTCCGTCAGGCCCACTCGACTTCTGGATGTCCAGGTGGAGAAGTGCTTTGTGAACTGAGCGCTGTGAGAACAGCACATCCGGCATGGAGCACTCACACGGCGGGATGGTCGGCAGTGTTTTCTCCCCGTCATCAAGAGTCGAGTTGGGCGCAAAAAGGGAGCCTAAAAGGTCGGCTTTGTCTTTTGCGTTTTGTTCCAGTGAGTCGTCCTTCCTGTGCAGAGATGGTAGTGATGGCTTAGAGAAATTCCCTTGGACAGCCTTGGCGAGAGACCAGAATGCACGGGTTCCCGAAGGAAGGTGAACTAGTTTCTCGCTAATTCTGCCTATGTGCTATGACTTTGCCTTGGCAATAACTCTTTTGAAGGACCTGGAGGCGAAGTTATACTTCTTTTTAAGTGTTACATCCTGATTTGCCGAAGCCTCAGCCCAGTTTTGATAACACTCCTGTTTACTGCGTAATGCAGTCTTACAGGAGCGACCAATCCAAGGCTGAGATCTGCCTCCGATGGGTACCACAGATGATGGAATAAATAATTCCATTCCCTGTAGCACCATATCAGTGATAGAGTCAGCAACAGCGCTGGGATCATCCGGCGAGAAGCAAACCCGGCCCCATGGGTAGGATGCAAAAATAAGGCCGCATTCCGTCCCAATCCGCCGAGCTGTAATGCCAAACACGGCGGCAACTAGCAGAACGCAACCACGAGGGGAGCGTGAGTGGCACCACACTCCGGATCAGACAATGGTCCGAAGAGCCGAGAGGGGCATCGACGGAAACCTGATATCCGTCCGGATGAGAGGTCAGCAGAAGGTCCAACAGGGAAGGTGTATGATCCTCCACATCTGGAATCCGCGTTGGCGAAGTAACCATTTGTGTCAGACTATATGCCAAGGCAAAGTCATAAACAGATCTCCCCGCATGATCGGTTAAACGTGAACCGAGCCATTCGGCATGGTGGGCGTTGGTGGGCATCACGATCTCTGCGGATGGGACCTGTTAAAAAAGATTTCGATTTTGATAATAACACCTTATCTATCCCGCAATTTAAAAAGTAAATCGTTTTCTTTTTTAACAGTTTACAATTACATTACAATGTTATTAATGCAACTAGTTTTAGGTTATTTTCTATAAAGTTGTAACGATTTTTTGACTAATCCAAGTGCATTTTATATTTTGGTCGACTATTACTCGTTAACTTCTTAATTCGACTTAGCTGTGATAGTTTTCCTTTTAACTTCATTGTACTTTGCATTACAATTGTAATGAATTTTTTTTAATCTTTTGTCTTTAAAAAATGTTACCCCTACACTAGATTTTTTTCTGTATCGTGATGGCAGTTTAAATACATAAATTGCACAAATTCAAATATCTAGACCCGAAACAATCATTTGTAGGCTATACAAATACTTGAGTCGTGTGGAAATTGAACCCGCGGCATTGACGAAGTCGTCAATTACCACTGATTCAAAATACATAAATAATATACCAGAAACAATTGTTTTAATGAATTACTATAGAAACAGCTTGCGGGCGATTATTCCCAGGGGTAATTATCATAGTAATCCTTATAACTATAGTAACTCCTTCGTACTGATTGAGGCTTTCATCACAATCTATGGGATTTGGCTTGCAGTTTTCGAATGAATAGTTATGACGTTCAGACCAAATGGCGAAGAATAGCCAACAACGTAGGAACGCTGTTGGCTATTCTTCGCAATTTGGTACACAGGCAGTATTATTTTATTGACCAAGTGTATGCGCAAACAAGTGCACAATCTGTTTCCTCGCTCTCATAATCCAATGGAACGGTAAACCACGGTTTACGACCACTAGACCACCAATGCAGTCAGTTTTTTTTATTAATATACCGGCTGTAATCGCTTGCTAGAGCCTCGTTTATTAACAACGACGATTCACAACGTATAGTTAAGATTGGCATGTGTAGTCATTACATCTTCCTTGCAACATATATATTGAACCTCTTCTTTATCACCCCGTCGAATTCTAGAGCTAGATTCCTCGCACATTGTTGGGAAAATTTGCCGTAATGGTCACACATATCAGACGCAGATCTTAGTACCAGATCAGCTTAATGCTGCTTCCCGTGGCCAGTTGGTATCGGAACAATTGGAAACGTTAAGATTTTATGATAATTCCTACAGACGTCTCCTAAGATACATCTCACGTAAAAAATGAGGTGGCATTGACTTATGCAGACACCACACGGCAATTAGATAATACAATTTTTATGTACATAATTTATACTTAATTTAAAACAAATAGCTACAAAGCTTTTATAGTAACGATCTTATGAAAGGTTGTATAATTAGTAATAAATAATAATGTGATAAAATTATTTTTTTTCAGCGTTCCGTCTAATTTACGTATACCTGGCCTCAGAATATTTGATGATAAATTTATGTGCATTTCTTGCCATTAATTTTGCACTATTATCCGAAGACTTGATTAATGTTCCCCCGCACGGAAATAAAGGGAAACTTCTGATTCAATATTCACTCAATGAACAACTTGAAAGAGAAAGCTCAAACATTACAATACAGGAATTTGTAAAACGTCACCAAAAACTGGTAAGGTATGAGATGTGTATTTAGTATTTCGTTATCTATTTTTTCTAAAATGTATTAACTAAACTACTCTTTTTTAATTTTACTAATATTTATTTAAAAAAAATGAAAATCTTAAAAAAAAACGAGCATGCCCACAGTAGTCGCATATGATGTGTATATCTGACATCTCACCTTGGTAGTAAGCAACATTAACATTACTTGCTAAAAAAAAACTATTTGTTTTCTTTTTAATCAAAATTAAAAATATCAAATGCGTAGCGACAGGAGTTAACCTCAAAATGTATAGAAGCTAAGTACTAAATTACTTATTCGAATAATTATTCATTAAAACTCATTTGGATTTTTTATCAATGATTTTCACTTTTTTGAGACACTTATTATCAATAGTTAATACATTTATTACTAGAGTTTACACACAGAAATTAGTTCATCGCTCATTGATTCACTTATTCACTGACTCAAGGTACAATTTCGTAGCCGGCCGCACGCAGCAGCGGCAGGCGACGTGTCGTCGCGTCACGACTGGTTTCTTTGTAGTTCTATGAAATACCTTCCGTAGCGACACGTCGTTTGCCGGAGTGGCAGACGACATGTCGCCCGACCGTAGATCAGTAGTGCTGAGCGACGCGTTGAATATATATATATATTTATATCTTTATATATATAGTACCTATTTTGTTTACATAAATAGAGTACCCACAGAACTTTCGCAACAGATTGGAACACGTGCTGCTGTGGCCTGCAGTCAGGTTCAGAATCATGACCGCAGCGACGTGTCGTCGCGACACGACGCGACGACACGACGCGACGACACGACGTGACGACACGACGTGACGATACGTCGCCTGCTGTTGCTGTCTGCGGTCGGCTACGGAATGGTACCTTTACTGTTACCAAAAAGCGGGGCCACTTCTATGATCTTTAGGTATATAAAAAAGGAAAAAAAACTGAATACTAAAAATTATCGATATTTGTTGCCGAAAAAATATTGACAAAGAATGTTGAGTTTTGTCCATTCTTATCACTTAACTTGGACGGGAGCTTGGCACCCGTGCAAATCTCAGCTATTTTATCGGCAAAGCCACAATATCTGGACATTTATTGCGAATAAAAGATAAATACTTCTAATTATATTGTACGAGTAGTTGATATTTTTAAATAAATTAGGTGAGCACGTTTCCTGAAAATTACTTAATAAAATTGTATTTCACTTGTGTGCTTTTTTAACAAAGAGATTGACCCACACTTAAGCTTAATGATTTTACGTTTCATGTTATTAATTCATTTACACAAATAGGTATTTACTATTTTCCTATATATACGTTGATATTTCATTACTATTAAATGAACACTTGCGAATGTAATATAAAGGGATGAAAGTAAACACTTGTTGGCACGATGAAGACAAGATCTTAAGAAAAGGTTTTAATAGTGTACCCAATTAAACAGCAGCTGAGTGATAAACAAGAGGTCAATTATAATATGAAAAAGTTTTATGACTATAGAACTGACAAACATACATATTATGTATCGACATAATATATTGAATAGAAAAATACTTCTTGATCATCGAGTGAAACTCGAACACGACCGGTTTTAATGATTTCATTTAATTTTATTGACGATGAATTTCACATTCGCAGATTGTCAGATCAGTTGGATGATATTTTTAATCGAATTGTTTTCGTTATCTTACTTTTAGTCACAATTATTGTGTGCTTCTTCGGCTTCGCAATAACCGTGAGTAACCAACCCCCTAATTTTTAAAGGGTTCTTCATTTGATTATTTAAATTCCTTTAGCCAATTAAAAAAAAACCTTTTAAATAACATGACATGTTCAGTTTGGATAGGAGTATACGGTTGAGGTTTTATACGAAAAAAAATTGAGGCATATTTTGTTTTATTATTTTAGGATTTAACAGTGGTAGAGCCACGCGGCAGCTTTTGCTGTCGCACGGATGGGCCGGCTCGAACCGGGGTGGTACCACGACCTCACAGAATACCAACGTAAAGTAGAGGTTTACCTCTGCGTTTCGCTTGGTGAGTGCAGGTGGCCGGAGGCCCTTTTTACTGGAAATGAGGCATTCCATCTTAGTCCTCACGAGTGACAACGCATCTACATTTTGATTTGTAATAGAGGATAGATGTAGATGTCTATGGGCCGCAGCAACCACTTACCATCAGGTGGGCTGTGTGCTCGTTTGTCACCCTTATCCTATAAAAAACAATCTATGGAAAATGCAATGAATATTTTTGTGTGCACCATATATTCCTTACCATCATCAGTCTTCTGAAGTTCACTACTGGATATAACTTTCCAAGACTGCGCAATTTGGAATGCATTTTCCGTACATTTACCGTGCTAGTTACTCACACATTACAATCACCATTAAATTCCTAACCTTAGGTACGGCTACTATTATTTTTATATAATATAAAATGTTACAATATTATGAGTATTAGTAACATCACCTAATCATCAATCACGTAATCAATATCTTTTTATTGTACAAGAGCAATAATGGTACAGCACGCGGAAGAGATTTTTTCAAACTACCTTAACGTAAAGGACTGCTACTATTTAGGAATGAAGAACAAGAAATTATAGTATCTAACATATAGAAAATTATATACAAATATATTTCTAAACCAACACTTACTTAATAAAGTTTGTCTTACAGTACTAACGGAGTAAACAGCTAGACATTGGTCTACCCCTTGTAGGGAGAATTTGCCTTAATTTATTAACAATCGCTTCCCGTTTCCAGTCAGGGTATTTGATGCCTATCGCGACATAATAAGATCTTTCTAGCATTTCCCACAGTCTGAGAGCTGGTGACGAATTGTGAGAAGGTCTTTTAAGCTAATTGAAATTGTCAAAAATATAATTTCGTCAATTAGCGAATCTAGTCCCGCAAGTCAGGCAGAGCGTTTGCGGTTATTTCGTTACTGCGCAGCATATAACAATTGCAAAAAAAAAAAACAAAAAATATTTTTTGGCAATTTCATTTCTTTTTTTATCTTTTAATTTAGTTTTTATATAATTCCAAAAAAAATATCCCAGACGTTGGTGTCGGTTATAAAGTATTACCAGACCTCTACAAAAACATTTTTTTACAATTCCCAAAAAATATACTTTTGGCAATCTCAAATATTAATCACGTATTTATTAAGTAATTTTAATAATACCTGTAAATCGTCAGACAAATTTAGCGGTTTTAAACAATTCCCAGACATAAATAAAGTATACAAATAAATACGACAAAAACGTATTATAGCGTAGCAATTAGTGCAAGAAAGGTAGCTTATCGAAGCATGCCGACAGCAGGTGGGGGCCTAAGCTCCTCGCGCTGTGATTGGTTATTAAGTAATATATTTTTTAAAGATTTTAAAATTAAATTCTTGTTTTGGGATTTAGCATATATTTATGCGCATATATGACCATGTAAATATCTGTGTATATGAGACGGTAATTTTTAAAACATATTTTTTGCCAAGCCCAAGGTTAAAATTAATAGCTATTATACAAATTATTACAGTACTGATCTAAAATAATTCAAACTATACACAGAGATTTACATAGTCATATCTGCGCATACTTACATGCTAAATCCAAAAACAAGAATTTAATCTTAAAATCTTTAAAAAATATATATTACTTAATAACCGATTACAGCGCGAGGAGCTTAGGCCCCCATTTGCTGTCGGGATGCTTCTATAAGCTATCTTTCTCGCACTTATGGCTACGCATAAGATTTATTTGTCGTATTCATTTGTAAACCTTATTCATGTCTGGGCATTGTTTAAAATCGCTAAATTTGTTTGGCAATTTGCAGGTATTATTAAAAATTACTCAATAAATTCGTGATTAAAATTTGAGATTGCCAAAAGTATATTTATTAGAATTTAAAAAAAAATGTATTTGGAGAAGTCTGGTAATACTTTATAACCAACAAAAACTTCTGGGATTATTTTTTTAGAATTATATAAAAACTAAATTAAAATATAAAAAATCAAGTTGCAAAAAACATTTTTTGGATTATTTTTTTGCAAATATTATAGCTGCGCAGTAACGAAATAACCGCGAATGCTCTGCCAGACTCGCGGGACTGGATTTGCCAATTGATGAAATTATATTTTCCACAATTTCAACTTGCCAAAGTACCCTTCCCAAAATTCGTCGCCAGCTCTCAGACTACCATGTTTCATTCAGTCATTTCACATTTGTTGTCAAATTCCATATTGACATTTTAGTTCTCAAATTTACACGTTTTCTTGTAACAGATCTAGTTTTAACCTAAGACATATTGTAAGCTACTTTTTGTAATAAGTCTGAATAAGTTCCCAATTAGGCTGAATAAGTTCACTAAATAACATGAAAACTTTTTTTCTTTTAGATATCACATGGAGTTTTAGAGAAACTAAATGATTTTACCGGCCGTTTTAGGTCTATTGTTTCCAACGTATATATTGTGTTACTATAGTGAATTATTAACATCTGAGGTATGTATAAGCTCAATACCTTCTATCTTGGAATTATAACCATAACTGAAACAAAACTCCATTGCTGGCACTGGCTGCAATAAAGTAAGACAGTACAAAAGTACAAAGTTTATATATATATATAGATGTCATAAAAATGTCAATGATATCAGGTTTTTGAATAAATACCTCATACATACTAAACCGTTTTATAGAGGGAGAATAAAACGTCTATGAGGTGGATCAAGCCTAATCGAAGTCTTGCATTACTGTTCTTTGGAGTAGACGGTAAAACCTATATTTTCCCTCTATAGAAAATGTGATCTGACGTTCAAAAGTTAGTGCCTATAGAGAGGGTTATTTACTATCTTAAATACGGCGCAACTTTGCCCAAGTCTCGCCATAATACTTATAGCCCTTAACCTGAATGCAACGCGACTATTGCAACCAGCTGATATCACTGCATTTCGGCCCACCTATATATGTGGCGTAAACCTGTTTTCGAAATGACAGACAAACAATTTGACAAAAAGGTTACTAAAACAGATGCGGGCCTATATTAGCAAAACTTTTACTGTATTGAAATAAATCTACACTATGAAAATGTTTTGAGACATGTGGTTGTGCCCATTTAGTGCAGACAAAGTGAATTTAACAAAGTATACGATGCCCTCAAAATCACAGCAAGCCATTTTAGATGATCACCGTTCCCGTGCCGTTACACCGAATTACAAAATATTTTAAGAATAACGACTAATAACGACTGAATCAGAAATACCTGTATCAAATTTGCCTTGTATCTTTTCGCTTAATAATGGTTTATCAGTACCAGAGCGTATACGACTTGCAGAGATTATTGTGAGTATCAGAAAGAAAACAAACCCTAATGTTTTTTCACCAACTAGGCAGCAGCTTTAGAATTTGTTGAACGTGAATGGGTGATCGTGGATGTCGAAACAAACAATTAAAATAAAACTAAAAAAAACTAAAATATTTATAGAGTTTTTTTCCATTGCACAAATACGTATCAAAAGCAAGAGCAGGTAAACAACGCCGTTATTTTGTGCTAACAAGGTGAAGATTCGGAAGCAGCGGAGCTAACAAAATAATGGAAAAAATTGGGCACAAATGGAAAATGCAGAATTAAATAAGTCAGCTAAATATAGAAACATACTGACAAACAAAAACAAGACGAAGGAAGCCAAAAACTCTGACATTATCATCATTCATCTCATCATTACAGCCTTTCATAAGTCCACTGCTGAACATAGGCCTCCCCCAAGGAATGCCACAAAGCACGGTCCTGAGCCACCTGCATCCATCGACTTCCTGCATGTCTTACCAGGTCGTTACTCCATCTCGTGGGGGGTCACTCTACACTTCGCCTACCGGTACGAGGCTGCCACTCGAGAACCTTTCTTCCCCATCGGTTGTCGGTTCTTCGAGCTATATGGCACTGCCACTTCAGCTTACTAATCCGTTGGGCTATGTCGGTTACTCTAGTTCTACTGCGGATATCCTCATTTCTAAGTTTATCACGCAGAGAAACTCCGAGCATAGCCCTCTCCATAGCTCGCTGAGCGACCTTGAGCTTCCTCATACGGCCAGCAGTGAAGGTCCACGTCTCAGTTCCGTAAGTCATTACTGGCAACACGCACACATACAACAGTGGTAGAGCCAAGCGGCAGCTTTTGCTGTCGCACGGTTGGGCCGGCTCGAACCGGGGTGGTACCACGACCTCACAGAATACCAGCGTGAAGTAGAGGTTTACCTCTGCGTTTCGCTTGGTGAGTGCAGGTGGCCGGAGGCCCTTTTTACTGGAAATGAGGCATTCCATCTTAGTCCTCACGGGTGACAACGCATCTGCATTTTGATTCGCAAACGAGGATAGATGTAGATGTCTATGGGCCTCAGCAACCACTTACCATCAGGTGGACTGTGTGCTTGTTTGTCACCCTTATCCTATAAAAAAAAACGCACTGGTTGTACAATTTCGTTTTAAGGTTTTGAGGTATGTCTGACGAGAAGATGTGTCGTAGCTTCCCGAACGCTGCCCAGCCGAGTTGAGTCCGTCGATTATATCCTGACATTATAATACTCTCTAAATGTTTAATCTAAAAAACCGAAATAAAGTTCTATTTCTACAAAATATCGAGAAAACACGAAAGGTTTTACAAAAAAAGTCACATCAAAATGTATACGAAGAAAGAAAAAAACATGGTAGATCAACGAAACCGCTTTTAAATGAAGATCTAAGGAAATTTTTTGAAGATGATTTGTTCAAAATAAGTCTTATAACAATTAGATGGAGCTTGGAAAGATCTGGATATAACTTTTTAAGACTTCGAATGGTGCCAATGATTATACTTAATTTACAGTGCCATTTACTATGCTAAAGTGCCAATGACTGTAACATTTTCTAGAAAAAAGTTTATATTATTAGATATTTAACCTATTTAAACATTTCTTTTTAAACGTAATGCGTTATTTTATTTATGGCTATCTAAACTCAAATCCAAAAAAATAATAAAAAATATAACAAATTTGTTTATTTACGAGAATTAACCACTTACAAGTAGAAATCCGCTCAAAAATGCCAATCATTATACTGCTTACCCTATAATGATAATTACGTACACGTATAGACTTTTTAAAATAAAATTTAGTATTTTTAGGGCTAATTCTATCCTATCTAGATAAACTTAAAAAGTAAAATATCATCTAAAACAAAATTTCATCCAAATTGTTAGTGCCTTTCCTGTGAAACCAATAATATACTAGTATATACAATTATGTATATATAATTTTTTCCAAAATTGCCCGCCTATAGTATAAAGATATTATCTGTATTTGCCATACGGTTCTAATTTTTCTAAAATTTTATGCTTTACAGGTTTTGAGTACGACGTGGTCATACTTTTCTTTAGCTACATCGATGTACTCGGAAAATGAATAAGTATCAACAAGATTATCGACAATAGTAAGCAAAATAAGCAGGATAAACTCACGAGCACTATTATTGTTAAAAAAGACAGATATATTTTTAACCTTTAAAGTACCTAAATTATATTTTATGGTGCTTATAACCACATGCTTTAAACATATTAAAGAGTTTTTTATCTATGAAAAATTTGTATAATATATGAATACGAAATATTTGTCTTTGTTTTCTTGTTGAGTTACCGCACGTTTGATTGGATTTAGAAGGAAGAGCTGCTTCGAAGATCCTAATCTCAGAATAAAAATCCCTAAATATGACCAATATCATAAATGTAAAATTACATAATATTTTGTTGGAATGTTTGAGACGAGCAAGAGACAAAATATTTAATAATTCATTCACACGATAGCACGATAAAACTTGGCGATCGAAAATTTGATCGAGCGATTGCTAGGCGGATTGACGATCGCAAAACCAGATGTATCGCACTTTCAAAGACGCTCCGTTGAAAGTCTGAGTAGTTTACGCCTGGTGGCAACAAAATGGCTGCAGCTATATTAGTAGTATAGTTGTAGCACTAATGGGTCGGCTTGACTGGCGATTGACCACGCTCTCACAGAAAACCAGCGTAAAATAGCAGCTTAACACTTCTGTGTTTCGTATGGTGAGTGTAGAGAACCGGAGATCCTTTTTACTGGAAAAAAGACAATCCTTCTTAGATCTCACGGGTGACAACACATCTGCATTTTGATTCATTATTGAGGATAGAATTAGGTTTATATGGGTAACAGCAACCACTTTCAACTTACCAGGTGAACTCTGTGCTAGTTTGTCACCCTAGTCTATAAAAAAAACTGTATCCGCGAATTGTAGTCACCGCTGGTGATAAGAGTGATGAATATTTTCTCGTTCTTAATCTAAGTAGTCCAGCGAGGGAACGCAGCCAGCATTCTTGGCACTATCACTGTGCGGGGTATATAGTCCTATGATAATTTAAGTTTTGCGTTAGTTTTTTAATATGGTACTAAAAAATATTGTAACATTACAACATTATTTTTTGGAAACATATATTATCGGCCATAAAGTTTGCAACTAAAATGCTGTAGCAGTCTGCAATTAAAATGTTAGAGGTTTTATGATATATTTTATGGTGCTTTTGATTCTTATTAGGCATTTCATCATCATTATCATTATTACAGCCCTTCACAAGTCCAGTACTGAACATTGATCTCCCCCAAGAAATGTCACAAAGAACGGTCCTGAGCCACATGCATCCATCGACTTCTTGCATGTCTTACTAGGTCGTGACTCCATCTAGTGGGGAGTCGCCCTACGCTTCGCCTAACGGTACGAGGTTGCCACTCGAGAACTTTTTCCCCATTGCTCTACGGTTCTTCGAGCTATATGGCCGGCCCATTGCCAGATCAGCTTACTAATCTGTTGGGCTATAGCGGTCACTCTGGTTCTACTGCGGATGTCCTCACTTCTAAGTTTATCATGCAAAGAAATCCCGAGCATAGCCTTCTCCATAGCTCGCTGAACGACCTAGAGCGTCTTCATATGGCCAGCAGTAAGGTACTACACCTCAGATCCATCACTGGCAACACGCACTGGTTGTACAATCTCGTTTTCAGGTTTTGAGGTATACCTGACGAGAAGATGTGTCGTAATTTCCCGAACGCTGCCTAGCCGAGTTGAATCCGTCGATTGACCTCTCGGTCGAAGTTGGACTTACCTAGTCGGACATAGCCCTCTCCATAGCACGCTGAGTGAAATTAAACTTCTTCATACAGCCAGCATTGAAGGACTGAGTCTAATTACTAGCAACACGTACTGGATACATACTTATCTAGTCGGACTATTTGTCACATGTAAACATACTCGTCAACAACTTCGAGCTTAGTGCTCCCAACAACTACCGGCATGGGTGTGACATGGATGTTATACATAATGTTTGTTTTGTATGTTCATCTTAAGACCTATCCGTTGGGAGACACTATTAAGCTCATTGACCATAGTCCTTAAGTCCTCCAGCGACGTTTACGTTTTACTCAGTAATATGATTTACGTTTCACGAACGAGCGATCAGAATGAAAGGTAACAAATCTTTTATTAGGCTATTTTCGCGAGGCATCGGCAATGGCTTTGGCCAGCTTCGGCTGTTCAAATACCACCGGCCATTGAATGTCGAGTGAGCGCGGGTGATAAGTTTTATCTCTTTCGCACCCACCTACATTGCTTGCAAATTTGACCTATCTTCGGATAAATGTGATATTAGAAATGAGAAAGTAAATGTGCATATTATATTTATATAAAAAATATTTTTGAATTGCTTGAATTTGCGTGGTCTTGACTCTTGACCCAGTCTAAATTCGTCTCGTGTTTGATGATATGGTTTGTTTTTCATTGCTAATATAGTAGATTTTCTTTTGTGCAACAATAATAATATTTGTAGTAAGATAAGAAGAGAATGCAATTGAGGACCTTGCAGCAAAAGAAGGGCAGATCCAAATTTTAACCGTAACCTTTATTTTCACCTACATTTTAAACAAAAAAATAGCTATGGTTTGGTGCATTTAGGAGGCAAATCCGACGACAAACAAGCGCGCTGTAACAAAATTTGGATCTGCTACCGTATTCTGTTTGGTGCAAGAAGGGAGCAGGTCCGGACCTGCCTCCTTCTTGCAACAAATGAAATTATTACATCATTTGTAAACAAGTCAGTGCACGTTTTGTGCTCGGCCCGAAAGGACATGCGTATTATTCTTTTAAATAATTGTTTTAAGTTTGATACGTTAAGTGTGTATTAAAATGAGTGACACTGAACCGTTTAGTAGCGGCTCGTCAGATATTTACCAGCCGCCTGTCTACGAGTCATGTTCAACCAGTTCAGATGATGATAGAAGCGATGTTGGTTTGTTGACATTTCAAAACCAAACTAATGAGGCGAACGATAAAGGTATGAATATTTTGGATGAATTAAATACAGAAGAAACCTATGTGCAAAACGTATACTTAGGCGGTTTAATTAAAACTGAGAATGTTGAAAGGGAAAGATCTTAAACTGGTACGGGGAAGAAACGGAGTTGTTCACACAAATATTATATTAAATTAGGAAATAGAAATATACAAATTTGCAGAAATGGCTTTGCATCTATCCATGGAATATCCAAAAAGCGTGTAGACAATGTTGCTAAAGAGTATCGGGATCCGACTGTAACTACACCAGCTCAGTCTAATCGTGGAAAACATCAAAATAGACCAAATCGTATTCCAAGTGAATTGGTTTCTAAAGTTGACTCTCATATTAGAAGTTTCCCACTTCGCGAGTCACACTACAGTAGAAATAAAAGCTCACGTTATTATCTGTCTCCAGAGTTGAACATTAAAAGGATGTACGAGTTATATTTGAAAAAGCATGAGCTTGGTCTTGAAGCATCTGCTAAGCCTATAGTATCATTTGATTTTTACAACAGATACTTTAAGCAAAATTTTAAATACAATTTTGGGTCACCTCGTTCAGATACTTGCAAGAAGTGTGACATGCTGAGTAACAAACTAAAAGATAAGACATTGGATAGCGATGAAACCCAACAAATACAGATAGAGAAGAGATTTCATCAAGCCAAGCCCGACACTTTTTTTGTTGATTTAAAAGAGAAGAGTCAACTTGCTCTTAATAATGAAGAATGCGAAGTATTAACATTTGATTATCAGCAGAATATGCCATTACCTAAAATTCCAGCAGGTGAAGCATTTTATAAACGTCAACTTTGGGCATATAATTTTTGTATTCATTTAGCAAAAACAGGGATTGCTTACTTTTATTTATATGACTAAACCATAGGCCGAAAATCACCAAACGAAGTCATATCATTTATAAATCACTACATAAATCACATTTTACCAAGCACAGTTAAAGTACTGTATTTATTTTCTGATAACGCAGCAGCACAAAATAAGAACTCGACTTTAGTTCAGTATCTATATACGCTTATGCGGTGTTCATCTTTTGAGAAGATTGTTCATCGATTTCCAGAACCAGGACACAGCTTCTCACCGTGTGATCGGTGTTTCGGCGTAATATAAAAGTTTAATAGAAGGAAAGATTACATATTTACGACTTCTGAATATGCCGATAGTATTACGCAAGCATCTAAAAATTTTAAAGTTGTAAATGCAAGTCAAAATATGATACTTAACTTCAGCCAACATTATGATAGTCATTTCAAAAAAGGAATAACAAATACAGAGAAGATTCGATTCAAAATACCTCAATATCGTATTTTTGAATATAGTAAAGACCACATTGAAACTATTGCAGTCAGTGTTACAACGGGAACGCCAGTATTTGATTATTTTCCTATAATGAGAAATGCTCAAGCCCAACTATCAGTTCTGCCTCAGAAACCGCTGTATGATCATGCATTGCCGTTGAAAAAGGCTAAATACAACGATGTTATGCAGTTGGTAAAGAACTATGTTCCACCAAATAAACTATATTTCTACAGGCCCTTAAAAGTGAAGCTGTCGGACCAACACATGATATTTCTAGCGAAGACGACGATGATCAAGCTGAAGTTAACCTTTAATTTTTTTTTGTTCAGCACTCATTCGTTTTTGTATTTCTTTTGATTGTTTAATTCTTTGTGGACTGATTACTAATTCTTTAAATAAAAAAATAACCGTGTTTACCTGTTTTATTATCCTTAATACAAAATAGGGTAGTATTTTTCTTTAAACTTGGTGCAAAACGGAGGCAGATCCAAACTTTAAAAAATCGTAGTAATTCTATTACTTCTTCAATTGCCTTAAATCTTGAATAAAATGTGTATATATGTTCATATTATATAATACCATATAACGATAAGACATAAGTACATCAATCAATTTTTAAAAACCTTTTTTTAAATACCCAACAGTTTTGAAATTTGGACTTGCCTCCCTTTAGCTGCAAGGTCCTCAATTGCATATATGTAATGTTATTTAAATCTAACTTAAGTATTGGTTGTTACTTAACTCGTCACCAGCCAGTCCTAAGCCTGGATAAAGCATGAAGGAGATTTCATTGCAATATAAATCTTCTTAACTCTAAAATCTCGATAATTGTAATCTTAAGAAAACAGGAACACCAAACAAACTAATCAAGATTTCTCGTGAAACGACCATACCACGGTTTCATTCGCTACGTTTTTAAACACGTCGTGTAACACTATTGAAGCCGCTATTAAAATAGAGTGTTTCAAAACCGTCTATTAAAAAAGAGTGTTTCAAAAGCCGCTATTGATATTCGATAGATAGTTTCGTTTCGTTACTCAAAAAAGCCGCTACTATCCATCGCTAATACTGACAGTCAACTTGGCACTGCTGACGGGACTGTAGCACTGCTCAAATTTTGACGTAATCAAAGGCTTTCTCATAGTACACATACGCCAGATATAGTGGCAAATTGTACTCCTCGGACTTCTGTACAATTTTCCAAAATGTATTTATGTGGTCTATGGTACTAAAGCTTTTTCAGAAACCGGCTTGTTCAGGAGGCTACAAGTCGTCAAGTTTGCGTGTGAGACGATTCATAATGAGTGTAGAAAACGGCACGTGAATACAAGCTCAGAAAGCAAATCGGTATGTAGTTCTTCAAAAGAGCGTTGTCGCCTTTCTTGAAAAACAAGACCACCGCACTTCTATTTCACGCCTCCGGAGTAGTCCTACCATCGAAAACAGAATTAAAGAGCTTCTGTAGGACTTCAAGTACCAGTTTTCCAGCCGATATTATAAGCTCCGTTGTGACTCTGTCCTCGCCTAGGGCGAACATTTTATTATAACAATAAATAAAAGTTTTCATTAAAAATATATTTTGTCCAAATGCTTCGTCCAGTTATGGATAAAAAGACTACGTACAAAAAACAAAATCAACTCAGCATGCATACTTACGCGAAGTATTGTCATTATTCTTACCAAAACAAAACAATACTTTGGTTCAAATTCCTGTGGCCATCCATTTTTGTTTACTCAGATTCACCTATTGTAAATTTATATATTTTCTATTATTGTATCTCTATTTATAAAAATCTATTACTGTCCGTTAGTCTCGCAAAAACTGAAAAAAACTTGCCCGATTTTGATGACTTTTTTGTGCATTTTGAGTGGGTACCCGATGGTTTAGAATCACATTTTGACCCGTTAGGTGGCGCTGTTGTCAAGATCTTGAAATTGCGGATCGCTAGTAATTAATAACTAATATATACGAGATTTATATCTTAGAGATTTTCATCAAATACCTAATAGTATGAGGTCTGGTATATACAGTTTATTTATTTTTATATATTTTATAAGTGGTAGAGATATGCTGCAGTTATTATTAGTATAGTTGTAGCACGAATGGGTCTGCTCGACCGGGGAAGGACCACGCTCTCACAGAAAACCAGCGTAAAATAGCAGCTTAACGATGCTGTGTTTCGTATGGTGAGTGTAGAGAACCGGAAACCCTTTTTACTAGAAACGAGGCATTCCATCTTATTCCTCACGGGTGACGACGCATCTGCATTTTATTCGTAATACAAGATAGATGTAGATGTCTATGGGCCACAGCAGCCTTACAATCAGGTGGACTATGTGCTCGTTTTTCTCTCCATTCCATTATCGGACCATCAGACGCTCATTGGTCTCCACTACTTTGTTGTCGACATACCACGCATTCGAACTAAATTGTTTGCTTCGACGTTCATAATATGTACAGCAAAGATATTGAATAATTTTCCAAAATAATAGGTTTCATTAAAATGGAGTGTTTTCAAGGCAAGAGCGAACAGGCCTTTGTTAAGCTAAATTATTGCTTAACCATCTTCGGCTGCAACACCACTTACTATTAAGTGGCAGAGTAGTCACACTCTGGCCTATTATATTTAGGAAAATTTTATGAACAGGGTATTATATATATACGAATATGTAAGAATTTGAAAAAGGTCTATAGTAACATACATGTAACAAAAAAGCCGAGCTCAGTGTGATTACCTTAAGGATTGTTTTAATCCAGAATTATCTTCAAAAGAGATTGGCATCGCTGTGCCGTACTTTATTTTTTTTGTTTTAATATCATGAATGGAATTTAAGCCTTAAGTCTAAACCACAATTTTGATTATTCAAACACTTGCGATTATTATTTTCGTATCTGATGGTGGAGTTTTAGGGTTAGTAATTATAACAGATTAGAAATTGTAATATTATAACTTTATCGTTTCAATGGTAGAAACGGTCTTGTAATAAAACTTAAAATGAGTCACCCTAGTAGTATCCTAACAATTCACATCAACCAACATCAGCAATTAATGTGAACTTCACTTAAGTTATTATTGCGTACGAATTAATGTAAAAACTATGAGACAGTTTTGTTTTGACATCATCTGCGAACTAACAAGTCCTGTTACAGAAATATTTCGCATATAATTTGCTACTTTCTTTTACTGTTCGTAACATTTTAAGTCAAGTAAGTAAGATGTCAGTTTCCATTATGTAAATATTCGCCAATAAATACTTGATTGATAATCTTACACCCTTAGATTGATTATATTTTAAGCGTACAACATTTAATTATAAAACTGTAAAATTAATCTAGTCTTATTGAATGGAATGTAATACCTAAATGCAAAACTATAGAAATAATAGGACGAGCTTTTTGTAAAATAATTAAATAGTTTCATATATGTAATTTTCATATTTTTTTAGGTTATAAAGATTTTAAAACTAACAAACAAAGTAAATTCCTCATACTTAAATGTGGAAATAAAAGCAACAAGTAGAAATAAATAATCTACAAAAATGAAACATTATTTTATAAAAAATAATTTGATCAAGTCACACTTGGTTTTCGTCTTGCTATAAATACACAATTAGTTTACCGTGCCATTGTCTCTAACGTCACGCTTACATTATTAAATTACATTAATTAATTACGCTAGAAGTTTAAATCCATATAATATTTCATGAACACAATTTTTTCCGCATGATCATTTTCGAAACATCAACAAGTTGTAAAGATATGTGTGAGTGACAACGCATCTGCATTTTTATTCACAAACGAGGATAGATGTAGATGTCTACGGGACACAGCAACCACTTACCATCAGGTGGACTGTGTGCTCGTTTGTCACTCGATCCTATAAAAAAAAAGATATTGTAATATTACATATTATTTTTTGTTGTGTGTTGTTAAATTTCACTATGCAATAAACTTTTTCATTTCACACACTACAGTAGGTACACCTCATGTAAAGTGGCTAGTGCAGTCCATCGACACATGCAGCTCACTCTAAACAAAGAAGGCTGAGAAGGCAAAGAAGGAGATGCGTTGTCAATACAACACTTCCTAGGTGGACTTCTTTTCATATCCATAAATAGAAGTTGACGCGCTTAAAAGACCATTTTTATAAGTTTCCATTTCATAAAAAATAAGTACATTTACACATAATTATTTACAATTGAAAGTATAAACACATTCCAAAAGCACCTGACTGCGTTGCGGCCGGGAGAGGGCGCCTAGGCACGGCGTCACCGGTGACTGGGCGGCGAGGCACCAGCATACCAAGCATCGACACCTAACGGTGCCGCAGTCGGACTTGGGTTTTAACACCTTACCACGTGGCGCAGTTCTTTTGAGCAAGACTGCATTTTCATAGACAGACTGCTCCGTCACATACGCTGACGGGCAGTGCCCGACGTTTCCTTTTTCCATTCCTGCACGGACGGTTCACCGCGGTAGGCCCCGTCCAAGATTGATAGGGTTGTAGGGACTGTAGGTACTGTAGAGCTGTAGTGACAATAGGGACCGTAGGCCAACAATTGCCTTCCTGCAAGATGAAGAGGGCACAAGACCAGAATGAAAGGGTCGAAGGGACCAGGACAAGGACATGGGCTTCAAGGAAGGTATAGTCTATTAGGCGCATTCCTGAAAAGGTTTGTATACAGCAGTTGATCAAGGCGTGGCAAAGAAAATGATATGTTGTTGCATTGTTAAACTTACATGTAATACATACTATCAGTAAATTTAGGTATTGCTGGATGTTTTCTCAAGTAAAACATTTATTACGATTATTCTTATTTCAAATTGTTGCTGAAGTTGTACGTACAGGGCGCTGTGAAAATAACGTATTTCAAAGCGTACTGTACATCTGTACGCTTTGAAAAACGTGCACTGTACTTCAGCAAGGCTGTGGTTCTAATATACGTAAAAGGCTTACAATGCTCTGCGAGTCCTATACAACAATGCATTTAGGAGGCTGTTGCGGCTACCTCGGTTCTATAGTGCGTTCGGCTATGTTTAGTGTGGCGTGCATAGACGACTTTGATGCAATCTCGCACAAGAAAACATACTCGCTATTGACCAGAGTTAATGGGAGTAGCAACAGCATCTTGCGCGTGATAGCGGAGAAGATGCATGACGCTCTGATTGATAAAACCATATAGAGGAATAAATTCCAATAATATAGTGTTTAAGTACTAACATAGTCATTAATTTTTTATGAATACTAACACCTTTGGACCCTTATGTAGTACACATAAAATAATATATAAAACAAAAATGAGAATAAAATGATCATTCATTCATTTATTACAGCCTTTCAAAATTTAAATGCTGAACCTAGGCCTAGCTCATATAATAATAATATTATATTAATTAATTATAATAATACTAATTTGGCAAAATTGCCACACTGGGCAGGCGGGTTTTCAGCTTGAGTTTTTTATTACATTGAGTTGTTATCAGTAAGATACTGCCGCTCATCTTCCACTCTCTATCTCTAACGACTCCCACGATATGATATACATATAATATGCGGAGTAGTCTCTTACGCCGCCCTTTAACGGATTAATTATTGTATCAAAATACCTGTCAATATGTCAATAATGCTTACAAAATTATATCACGAAAGAACTTCTAACGCTTCAACGCCAAGATAAAAAATAATAATTGATAACGTATCAAATTATCTAATTAGTGAATATACTCCAACATATAAGTATCAATTTCAGTGTCAGTTTTGATATTGCGAAATGTTTTCTGCAACACGTTAGTGACGATTTTTCTGATTTTAAATATTAATTTAATCATTTATTACAGGCTATCAAAAGCCTCAGGTCCTTCACTGCTGGCCGTATGAGGAAGCTCAAGGTCGCTCAGCGAGTTATGGAGAGGGCTATGCTCGGGGTTTCTCTGCGTGATAAACTTAGAAATGAGTATATCCGCAGTAGAACTAGAGTAACCGACATAGCCCAACGGATTAGAAAGCTGAAGTGGCAGTGGGCCAGCCATATAGCTCGAAGAACCGACAACCGATGGGGAAGAAAGTTTCTCGAGTGGCAGCCTCGTACCGGTAAGCGAAGTGTAGGGCGACCCCCCACTACATCGAGTGACGACCTGGTAAGACATGCAGGAAGTCGATGGATGCAGGTGGCTCAGGACCGTGCTTTGTGGCATTCCTTGGGGGAGGTCTGTGTTCAGCAGTGGACTTAAGAAAGGCTGTAATGATGATAATGATGATTAAAAGCCTACTGCTGAATATAAGCCATCCCTAATGATTTCCTCATAGGCTATTTTGTCGTAGTTACGAACAAACCGCAGTTTTTATTAGTTTCAGTGATACCCATCTCCTACCCTCTATGGTCTCTTATGACACCCACGAAATGATATGCATTAGTGATTCTATTACAATGCTACTAAACGGAATGTATTTTAAATTTATTTATTTAAAAACTTTATTGCGTCCCTTTAGAAAAAAATGGATACAAAGAGCGGACATAATGCCTAAAGGCATTCTCTACCAGAGTACAAATAATTATAAATCAAAATTACGGACATTTTTACCACTTTCTAGATCTGAACTATGTTTAAAGTTTTAGGTCTCTAGCTCATCGAGAAGCTATTGCAATTTTTTTACTGAATAGACAAACAGACAAGAAAAAGAGTAAATAAAAATGTGGTGATAAATCATCAATCACCAATCAATCAATCATGTCCCATTTTTGGAATGTCATGGACTTTTAAGAGCTGAAATGAGTACGGATGTAACATTAGCCGATTTAAGAAACTACGATATGTGCATAGCGTCGTGGGACTAATTGTTTTCTATGAAGATAGCTAACTTGAAATGACAAATCAAAAAGTTTTTTACTTCATGATTTCTGTCAATATCAAGCAAGTAAATGTTAAGAGCTTGTTTAAAGAGTTAAAAGACCCAATTATAGCAAAATTCACTATAACCTAATACAAACTTTAATAGGACCCGAACAAGTTATTTGTTTGAGCGTAAATGAAATTCGCCAAAACCCGGAAACAGAATGCATCCTTCTGTCACACGTTCACAAAGTAATTTCACAGACATTATTACATTTAGGAAGAATTTAGGAAAATTCGACCCCTAAGAGGGAGAAACAGTTTGTATGAAAGTTTTTATTTTACAGGGCGATTGACGGCGATTTTAGAGGAAGTTTAAGTTTGTATGAAGAAGACATTTAATGTTTAAAACCAATATAATTTACCTTACCGATTTTAAAACTTGGGTCGAAATTATGTATAAAAATATTGTATAAAGACGCACAGTTCAATCCCCTGGACGTTGAAGCATGAAAATAGGACAACTTTCTTTTATTCCGTAGTCCTGCACTAAGAAAGAATTATGGAATTATCCTTAGATGATGAAATATGGTGTTCCAGCTTTAAGAAACTTTTTTCCGGTGCGATTTAAAATTTGTGTAGAGAAAAATTATTAAATTATATTTGTAACTTGAAAATTTGTTTCTTTTTTAAAGGATAGGGTGACAAATTAGCACACAGTCCACCTGATGGTACGAGGGTGGATTGAAAAGTACTCGGCCTAACACAGATCCATTCAATTCTAAAAATCGAATCTACCCACATTATTTAGTTCAGTTCAGACTAGTTCATTGTGTGAAGTTCGAAACGTGTGCGATAATTAGTTGTGATTTTATAAATTTATTAACAAAGTAATCGGACATAATTTCCGCGAATGGAGCAAATCGAGCAGCGTGCCGTCATTAAGTACCTCCATAAGAAGGGGCTATCATCCAAAGCCATCCATGATGACATGGTCAGTACATTAGGCGATTGTGCTCTGTCATATTCATCCGTCAAAAAATGGATAGCAGAATTTAAGCGTGGTAGAGAGAGTGTGAAAGATGAACCCCGCTCTGGAAGGCCTTCGACGTCAACTACTGACGATATTAAAAAAGTACTTGATTTAATAATGGGAGACCGCAGATTAAAAATTAGAGAGATAGCCGAGATTATAGGCATCTCTTATGAACGAACTCAAAACATCATTGTCAACGAGTTGGGTTTCCACAAGGTGTCTGCGAGGTGGGTTCCGCGACTGCTTTCAGTTGAACAAAAAAGGACGCGATTGACTATTTCACGCGATTGTTTGGAGTTATTTGAAGCCGATGCAGATGATTTTTTGAATCGTTTTGTTACTATAGACGAAACATGGGTTCATTACTGTACACCGGAAACAAAACAACAATCAAAACAGTGGAGAAGACCTGGTTCACCACCCCCTAAAAAGGCTAAGTCGATTTTGTCGGCAAATAAGGTGATGCCTTCAGTATTCTGGTACTCGAAAGGTGTGATTATGATTGATTATCTTGAAAGGGGTCAGACTATAAACTCTGATTACTACTGCACCTTACTACGTCGTTTACGAGAGGAAATAAAAGAAAAACGTCGAGGAATGCTCAGAAGAAAAGTCCTGTTTCATCAAGATAACGCCCGTGTTCACACGTCAGTACAGTCAATGGCTGAAATTCACAACTGTGGCTTTGAACTGTTACCGCATCCGCCGTATTCACCTGATCTGGCACCATCAGACTTCTTTCTGTTCCCTAACCAAAAAAGCACTTGGGAGGTCAAAGATTTTCGACAAACGACGAGGTCAAAGCAGTTTGACTCTAAGGAAGAATCATTTTTTTTCAACGGTCTAAATGCTTGGAAGGGGAGGTGGGAAAAGTGTATTGAACTTGATGGTGATTATGTAGAAAAATAAAAATATAACTGATTTAGTATGTGTTTATTTTCTTGGTTAGGCCGAGTACTTTTCAATCCACCCTCGTAAGTGGTTGCTGTGACCCATAAACATCTACATCTATCCTCAATAAAGAATCAAAATGCAGATGTGTTGTCATCCGTGAGGACTAAGACGGAACGCCTCTTTTCCAGTAAAAAGGGTCATTATTATATATAAATTATAGATAGAGTATTGAATTAAACACTTTTTCCGAAATCTTAATTTAAAGTGATATGACAAGAGTGCGCAGTTTGCGTGAAAAAAATGGTTTTAATGACATGGTGGTGGGGAAATTCGTACAACAAAATTATGATATTCTTATATTTAAAAACCCAGCTGACTATGGGCCTGATCACACTTATTATATATTTAAATGTCAAAAAACTTAACTCACTTGAACATAGTTTTATATTTCATTTATTTACAGGATCAGATATAATAAAGATATGTAATTACGTTTTTATTTTGTTAATCTAATTAGGTACTTAACTTTAGATAGGCAGAGGATTGTAATTTTCATTTCAAATATTTTTAATACGAATGGCAATATTGTGCCTGATACCATAGTATAAATAATTGGTGATAGAGCTTGCCACAAATTAATTAAAATTTGGAGCTTGCTTATTTCGGCCAATCTCTTATCCGTTGTATAGAAACCAAGTGTTGACTAAAGAAATTCGATAGCAAAGTATGGATTACGTTATTGCGGTCATTTTGTTGTTTATTTACAATATTATGAAATACAAGCATATAGTTTCCCAAATTAGTTTCTTGTTAAGATCGTGGGTCCGCAAATTATTTCGTTTGTGGGCCCTTCTATTTGTTCGTTTGTTAGTTTGTCTGATTTACTGACTAACTGAATATTTTTATCCTGTGATACCTCTGTAACAAGACCACGACTCAGGATTGGGGTAGAGCAACTCTGCTTGATATTTCTTTTGGGGAATATTGTTACGAGCTTGGGGTTCAAGACAATTAAAAACTGCCGATTGAATTACCAAAATGACACTTTAATTACAGAATACTACGACGTAAACCCACACTAATAATAAAACACTAGTGTACAACTGATCACTTTAGTTCGCAATTATATCGCTTCGAAGTATTCGCTGATATCGCCAATTCAATACTCCCCGGTCGCGGTCTATACCGGTCTTATATTGGGCCTCAGATAGTTTCCAGAACCTCCTACTGTAGAAACATCTAGAATGATCGAGTACATATCGGTCCCGATTGACTTGGCGTCGATAGTTCCAGCAAGTTCTTCCATGGAAATTTCTAGAAGGTTCTTGAATTTCCTATTTCTGCTACTCGATACTAGAGGGCACTAGTGTTATTAATTGTGGCGCGCAACAATATCTTTCTACTGCAAAATTACAATTCTTGCTCGTAAAATTTCTGATAATCATCTTTTTTTTCAATCACAGCTTTCTTCCAAAAAATATATTTTAAAAACAAAAATATTATTTTCTTTTTATTTTGAAAAACAATTGAATTTGTTTTTTGTTTTATATTGTAATTCTATATTTTTAAGTGAAAAATCTAAAAGAAAGAAATTGTGACATAATATTTATATATTGTTGATAATTGTGATATAGGGCCAGCCCCAACGGTATTCTAAAAATGATAAGTGACAGAGTGTACTGTCCCTATCTGCAATACTGTTGTCGGATGCATTTGCCCAGCAACTAATTATAAATATATATAATAATAATAATAATTTTGATGCATGTATCCAATGTTTGTATAATAATAGAGTATTTAATTAAAATTTTATAATAATCATAATTCTGACAAAGTTAATGTAATAATGAATCCAAGATACTTGAAATGAAATAAATAAATAAAAATAAAATAAAAATAGTCTACCGTAACGAAAAAGATTTCGATTTTTCAAACTGATCTCATGTTTTTATTATTGTCCCAAGCACTACAGAAATAAAAACTATTAATTTATACCTATAATTTATTGTTTTATTACCTACATATTTTTGTATAACTGTTACGAACGATGTCATGCACCCAATATCATACATCTTCTTTGCGGAGAGACAGTACATTGTCCAATCAAGATATATGTACAATTATTTAAATAAAAAATTAAACTTTCACCGGCTTAATTATCGTGAATGCAAAAAAAAAAATTACCGATCATCCTAAAATATTAAATCATCACAGCACAGAAAACATTCTATATCACGGAATTAAATAGTATATCCATTATTTATATATATATATATATATATATATATATATATATATATATATATATATATATATATATATATATATATACATTTGTTTAATAGAACAGAATTAAGTAAAAGATATGCTAACCTTTTTAAGCACCTACTATCACACATACACACACGCGCGCACGCACACACGTACACACACTCTCTCTCTCTCTCTCTCTCTCTCCCATACACACACACACACACACACGCACGCACGCACACACGCAAGCACCCACGCACGCACGAACGTACGCACTCACTCACGCACGCACGCACGCACACACGCTCGCACACTAGCACGCACGCATGCACTCACAAACGAACGCACGCACTCACGCACGCACGCACGCACGCACGCATTCACGCACCCACGCATATTAGGTATAAGGTATTCTTTTATACTTACTAGGAGGCTCCAAATACTTCATTATTTAGTATGCCTTGAGAAAGAAAGAAATAAATTTTAATTTTAATTTAATTTAATACGGTTTTGATGTTCGTACTCATTTCAGAATTTTAAAGTTAAATAAATTTCATATTATTTTATTCATTTTCCTTAAGTGTATACAGGGTACGCAAACATAAAGATCATTTAAAATCAGTATGTAGCTCCAGAGATCACTTGAACTTTCGAAATTTCAAGCTTTAAATTAACCAATGCCCCTCGCTCCCCTCTCGCATATTAAAATAAACTTTTTAAACGAAGCGACGATGCAATAAACGAGTAATGAATGGTAGTTTATCTTTAACTTAATCTTGTCCCATCGTGCAAGAAAAGAGTTTTAGGTTTCCTAGGAATTCCATCCATTTGTGAAATGGAAACTTCTTCCACATTTTCCTAATTTCGTCAACTACCCAGAATGGTAGAAATGGCATTTACTGGCATTTATAAAGATAATTACCGCAGTAAGTTATTTTTAATACTTAACGCGGCTGTATCAAGTAATGTTTATTCAATTAAAACAATTACTTAATAATCTAACATATTATGATGACCAAACGACAACTGTTCACTGATGTTTTGGTGATTGCAAAGGTGTAACTGGTAGCGATCACCGAATGGTAAGAGGCACTCCAAATTAATGTTACGTTGGGCAGGTAACGTCTTATTAAATCAACGCTCCGTCCCCCTTGTGCTCTAATCAAAAACCCAGCCTTTTTTTATTTTGTTATAAAAAGTTATCCCTGGTACGTTATTTTATTAACTATTTCATACGTACACAACTTAAAGCGATTCATACTCTTACCATTCATTTCATTTTTATACATAAATACACGAGGTATCGAATTATAATATAGAGAAATATTTTAAAGGACAGCTCAGCACAGTCCGATTAACCTCTAAGCTACCACTGATCTGGCACGGCAGCACAGATTACTTAACATAATTTCATTAAATACTAAAGTGTTCACTAACATTCTTTGCACGAAGTAAATAAATAAAGATGTTCTTTGCAACAGGGAGATAATCCTACGAAAATTAATACTGCGCGGATCTGCGTTGTAATAAGATTGTAAACTCGAAGCATTCAGCACAGAAGTTTTCTTAGCATCATTATTTAAATTCACGGAATCAGTTACTGTATTTACCTGTTCTATAAAATTCAGTATTTTTCTTTTGCTAATTTAGAATTTTTACGAGGTATAATTAAATAATACAGACTGAATTTAAAATTAAATAGATATTGTTGCGCGCCACTATTAAGCTCTTGTACATGGCAACACTAGTTACACTAGCACCCTCTAGTGTCGAGTAGCAGAACAAGGAGAGTCAAGATCCTTCTAGAAATTTCGGGACCGATATGTACTCGAACATTCTAGATGTCGCTACAGTAAAATGTTCTGGAAACTATCTGAGGCCCTATATAAGGCTGGTATAGACCACGACCGAGTCAGTATTGAATTGGCGATACAAGAGAATACTTCGAAGCGAAATAACTGCGAACTAAAGTGATTGTGTTTTATTATTAGTGTGGTTTTAGATTGTAATTAGTGTTGTGTGATTAAAGTGTCAATTTTGGTAATTTAATCGGCAGTTTTTAATTGTCTCGAACCCCAATCTCGTAACAATTGGTGTCAGAAGTGGGATCAAATCATGTCGATTTTACCAAAGGACGACATGGAGGGTATCCGTACCCGAAGTTAACGCCACCTGGAGATGGACCAGAGACGATTTGGTGGTGCAACGCCGCAAACGTCGGAGGGCCAGATGCTGGCCACGGAGGCCGGCCCGTCAGTAGCTCCTGCATCTGCAGCACCTGACTTAGGTGCTCTGATGATGATGTTGCAGGATCAGGCTCGCCGACACGAGGAACAGGTCCGCCGACAGGAGGAACAGAGCCGTCGGTTGGAAGAGCAGCTGCAGCGCGGACAGGAGGAACAGGCCCGCCAACAGGAGGAACAGCGCCGTCGGTTGGAAGAGCAGCTTTTTCTCATGATGGACCTTCACGCTACCTTCGGGAAAGAGATACGGGAGGTGAAGTATAGGGTTGCTCAACATGACAACCGCCTGTCGGAAGCTGAAACCCGAATCGACCAAGTGAACAATCGGGTTGACAACGTGATGGTTGACGTGAAGAAAACGCTGAACGACCTCAAAATTGGGGATAGAGTTACAGCTCCCGTGGTATCTACAACACCTTCGCTACGTGGATTCAAAGTGCCACCGTTCGACGGGACTTCTTCCTGGTTGGCCTACAAAATACAGTTCGAGACTGTCATGAAAGCGAACGGCTGGAATAAAAGTCAGGACATGACTGCTCTCACCCTAGGCTTACGCGACCAGGCTTTAACTGTTCTGGAAGCTCTCGGTAAGGAAGTGACTTACGAGCAGCTCCTTGAGGCATTGGAGGCGAGATATGGCGACGCTCACCTGGAACACGTCTTTCGTGCGCAGCTCAAAGATCGCGTGCAACGCAGTAACGAAAACCTGCAGCAGTGGGCCCTTGAGGTGGAGAAGCTGGTTCGAAAAGCGTACCAGTCTGTACCTGCGCTCATTATAGGAAACCTGGTGCAGACATTCATCGACGGCATCCGCGACCTTGAAGTCAGAGCTGCTGTGAGGCTCGGGCACCACTAGACGCTTAAGGACGCCTTGACCCATGCACTGGAGGTGGCAGCCGTGCGGCAGGATCATCGTTCCCATCGCGTCAGGGAGGTTGCAGCAGTAACAGTTCAGGACCGCAATAAAAGCTACAGCCCTAGGTGCTACGGCTGTGGGGAAAGGGGCCATTTTCGGATCCAGCTGCCCTAAGCGAACTGTAGAAAGGGTAGGTGATCGATCTCGAGAGGGTAGTGCGGCTAATAGCACCGCCCAGCAGCAGCAGGGAAACGAGTAAAAGCCAGGACTGCGGGGCGGGTGCTGGCTGTTGTTAAAAGAGCCCCAAGAATTTCGATCTCACAAACCCATGATGGGAACAGCCTAATCATCAAGGGCGAAGTCAACGGAACGCCGTGTAAACTGACCATAGACACTGGAGCCTCTCGCACGGTTGTCAGTTCCCAACTTATAAGTCGGTTTTTTGGGGACTCCGCATACAACCGAGAACGCATTAATTTGGTGACAGTCACCGGTCAGCGCATACCCGTCCGTGGAGAGAAGGAGATGGAGTTGAAGCTAGGCAACATGATCTACCTGCATAATGTCATCGTGGCTGATATAATGGACGACTGCATCCTGGGCCTAGCCTTTATGAGGAAGAATTTTTGTGAGATCGACGTTAAGCAAGTTGTTGTGAAATGAGAACTTTTCGTGTAAGGAGCGTTACCAGGGAATATGTACAGCCTTAAAAAGATTTTTCTTCCGCCGAGATCAGAAACGATTTTTCCGGTTAGAGTTCCTCGAAATCCTGGGCAAACTCTTCGTTGTGTACTCGTGGAAAGGGTAGACAATGACCTTCCATGGATAGTGGCTCGAAGCTTGGTCAGAACCGCCGACATCTCAGGAGTACGTGTGCTGAACCTTTGTGATCAGGAACAGATTATAGAAAAAGGCACATTGGTATGTACTAGTGAGGAAGTGGATTGGTTGCGTCGGTGCCAATATCTAACGACTGGGACCCTCAGCAAGGATGGACAAACGAGAGTGACCACACTATTAGAAGACTGTCGCAGCGTTCTCTCCCCGAATGAAATGGTCATGGCGAAGAAGTTGTTACTCAAGTACGCCAATGTTTTCTCGTCAAACGAAGCTGACATACTAAAGACTGGTTTAGTTCAACACAATCCAGTTCGCAGCAAAGGGAAATCTCCTAAGCTTCAAGCTAAATGGGATGGACCGTACCGGATCGTGACAAGGATCAATGACGTAACCTACCGGATACAGAAAGGTGCCAGAGGTACTCCTAAGATCGTCCATGTGGATCGACTGGCGCGTTATTATGGGGCCAATAATGCTCGGGACGAGCATGTATTAGGAGGGGGCAGTGTTGCGCGCCAGTCGAGTAGCAGAACTAGGAGAGTCAAAATCCTTCCAGAAATTTCGGGACCAATATGTACTCGAACATTCTAGATGTCGCTACAGTAAAATGTTCTGGAAACTATCTGAGGCCCTATATAAGGCTGGTATAGACAACGAACAAGTCAGTATTGAATTGGCGATACAAGAGAATACTTCGAAGCGAAATAACTGCGAACTAAAGTGATTGTGTTTTATTATTAGTGTGGTTTTAGATTGTAATTAGTGTTGTGTGATTAAAATGTCAATTTTGGTAATTTAATCCGCAGTTTTTAATTGTTTCGAACCTTAAGCTCGTAACAATATAGAGAGAAATATACTTCAGATTCTAATGGTACACGGTAAAATTATCGCTTAAAAGATCCACGGTAAATAAAATAAATTACATTTGTAATCATATCAAACACATAATATACTTTTATTTATGATAAGACAAAGTGAAAGGAGAGAAATAAATTTGATTGCAATTTAAATACCTAATATTAATTTATATACACACCGCCGTGTTGTAATGGCTTGTAAATTATAAACTACAACTATTAAAATACTCACTATATCCACTGTCCTACATCATATCTCATCTCGTAAGTTTCGTAAGAGGCGACAGAGGGCATCTTCCGTGTCAACTCAAAAAAATAAAAGCTGTGGTTGCCAGCCCGTCTGTTAACCATGAAAACTATGGCAAATATTTCCACTATGAGTCAAGACAGTGGTAGAGCCACGCGGCAGCTTTTGCTGTCGCACGGATGGGCGGGCTCGAACCGGGGTGGTACCACGACCTCACAGAAAACCAGCGTGAAGTAGAGATTTACCTCTGCGTTTCGCTTGGTGAGTGCAGGTGGCCGGGGGCCCTTTTTGCTGGAAATGAGGCATTCCATCTTAGTCCTCACGGGTGACAACGCATCTACATTTTGATTTGTAATAGAGGATAGATGTAGATGTCTATGAGCCGCAGAAGCCACTTACCATCAGGTGGACTGTGTGCTCGTTTGTCACCCTTTTCCTATAAAATAAATAAATAAATAAATAAATAAATAGATATGGGGTATGTTTTTTTGTTATTATTTCAGTCAATCAACTTTATTGTACAAATAATTAACTTCAAAGTCAACCAATTTATAATCGAGCACACGCGGTCTACCCTCGAGTGACAAAGCTTCGCGTTTTAACCGACAACGGAAAATGTCTCCGAACTATATCAAATGCCACACGAGCAAATTAATATTGTCAAATGCACTTATATATGCAATCACTATACAAATTGACGTAAATTAACACAAGCTACTACTCGTCGGCGCAAATTAATAGCAATCAGTTAATTTAATCACTCAAAACTCAAATTAGGCCTCGTGTCACGTAATGCTCAAAACCGACACTCCATTCGAGGCGGTATCAAAAATACCCAAATCTTCGATCGTAATTTATGCGCGCACCAGACTCAAATTCGGACGTTGATCGCAATCAATGTTAACTTTCAAAACAATTAACCAATCCGCGCAGTCAATCTATTTTTCTAGACTCAACAAACTCCTCGTCGGTGCATAAAAACTTGCTAACAAAACCCGATACTATATAGAGATTATACGGGACGCGACCATCCGTGCTAGTGACCGCAGTGCATTGTATTAATTGACTTCCGCCGCGCCACTCGCAAAACCAACGTTGCTCGAGCGAACGTCAAACTGGTAGGAAATCACCGCGCTGAGCGCCCCCTGGCGTCAATTCTTGACATTAGCGTTTGGCGCGAACATCATCAAAAGATCATTTGAACCCTTTCCAGCTTGAAAACCAAACTGATTTTCATATATTACATCGTGCGTATTGTAGAATTCATAAATTTGTTCACACACATACTTTTCTACAATTTTGTTTATTGAAGATAATAAGGTGATTGGTCGATGGTTCAGGAAATCATCCCGTCATCCTTTCTTGTATATTGGTCTAAAACAGCCTATATTTAGTTCGTCGGGATAAATGCCAGTTTCATCACTTGTATTAATTAGGTTGGCAATGGCTGAGGCCCCTTCTGTGTCCATACATTTTATATCAGAAACCCCAATGTTATTAGAGCCCGGTGCCTTTTTAGAGCTAAGTTTTTTGATTATTTTATTAACCTCGTCATGGGTTGCATTTTTAAGTATATACTAGAATTATTTGGCCGATTAGTTGAACTGTTCTGTTAGCGTAAACTATTACTTTAAAATACTTCATAATATTTTTTCTTTCATTTCTTTAAAAAACGTTAATATGGCCACGCCAACCAAATCAAACGCTTGGGCTCTCTTTTAATTAAATGTGACATAGGTGGACAATGTAAAATGTGTAAACAGATGGTAAAAAATAGTAGAAATGCTACCAATATAAAAAATAATTTCAAGAGTCATCACATAGGCGACGATCGAGTGCCAAATGGGCCTCTAAAAAGCTTGGCGTGCTCAGCAGAGCGGAACAGTATTTCATGCCGGCACACCGCCTGCAACTTTACAAGGCGTAGGTTCGGCCGCACATGGAATACTGTTCCCATCTCTGGGTAGGGGCTCCCGAGTGCCAGCTCCTTCCACTTGACCGCATCCAGCGCAGAGCGGCTCGAATCGTCGATGACCGAGCCCTTTCCGATCGGCTCGATTCATTGGCAGTGCGAAGAGATGTTGCATCCCTTTGCATTTTCTTTCGCATCTACCATGGGGAGTGCTCTGAGGAATTGTTCGGATTAATCCCAGCCCCCAAATTTCACGAACGCACATCGCGGCAGAACTCCCGATACCATTCACACCATCTGGGTAATTGGCGGTCCACCACTGTGCGATTTAGAAGATGTTTTTTTCCTCGCACGACTTCCTTGTGGAATCGATTACCATCAGCGATTTCTCCGGACCAATACGACTTAGGGACCTTCAAGAAAAGAGCGTACTCCTTTTTAAAAGGCCGGCAACGTATCTGCAATTCCCTCCCTGGTGTTGCAGTTGTTCATGGGCGGCGGTAGTCACTTACCATCAGGTGAGCCGCATGCTCGTTTGCCCCCTCTTTAATAAAAAAAACGTAGGCACTTATTCTGAGCTAAGCAAAAGTGAAGAAAGTTACAGCAATTGACGAAATTGTATCTGTCTTCTATACAAATAAATAAAATTGAGGTGTCTGTTTGTAATGTCAAAATAACAGCTTTTTGCTGAATACATATCAAAGTGTATACGGTACTTATAACAAAAAATAAATTTAAAAAATCTGTCTGTCTGTCGGTTCGTCTGTCTCTCTGTCCGTTTGTTTGTTCCGGCTAATCTCAGAAACAGATGGGATGATTTTGACGGGAATTACACTGGCAGATAACCCGTGTTACATGGAATAACTTACGCTACTTTTATTTAAAACGGCTCTAAAAATTTAGATTAAACTTTGTTTTTAGGTGATATTTTACTTTCTAAGTTTATCAAGATAGGGTTGACCCTGAGACTACTAAATTTTATCTTCCAACGTCGAGCGAAGCTAGTTCACCCCAGGTAATATTTATTTAATTTCCTAAGAGATGAAAAATTTCTGGTTATTTTATCTGTCGTAATTTGCAATGATTTTGATAATGACATATAATTGTTAACAATTAGAAAATATACTAGTTTCTTTTCTTTAAAGAAACGTTACTATTCAAAGACATCTAGGTAACTGATTGAAAATCCCAATAATAATTAAAAAGTATTCCGAGTTCCACTAGCAACATTGATATTCCATTTGAAAAATTATTTGTTTACATGTAAAACTTACCGGCTTTAGCAATAGTAATTTTATTTTAATTTAAAAAAAAACAAGAAGTTGGGCGATGGCGATATTATAAAAGAAACGATATTGCATGATTCTGAAAATAGCAAAAAATAATTAAGTCGTTTCGTCCAACCGTCCTTGAGTTATTTTGAAAATATAGTATTCTTTTCTACAGACTAACGGACGGCGACAAAAACTTTATTGGATTTTTTTTTCATAATAATACCTATTGCAAAACTTAAATAAAAGCTTCAGTTTTATTCAGTAGTGTATCTTCTTAATATAAATATGCTTTTCGTTACGTATAAGTGTGGTTTAAAAATAATATACCAAACTTCATGAGAGCAAGTTGCGTAACCATGTCAAGTCGAGAGTAAAGCTGAACCTATATAGGCCTTGCGTTCGAATGTGAAATTTGTGATGTGGTAGTCTAGTGGATAAGCTCGCCTTAAAACTTCATACATAGATCGTGTGCGAGTACGACTGAGTGAGAGACCACAGACACCATTGAAATTTATTTATTTAAATTTTAAGCTCTAAACATATTAGAACTAAGTTCCTTATCAGCCGGTACGAATTTGGTGGATGGGGTCTAGGCGAGAAAAAGTGTAAGATTTTTCCATCACGACCCCTTCTGATATAATGCAGACAGACTTTGCGGCTATGAGGAAGGGAGATGGAATTATATCCATTTCTCTCGCACGTTTTCCGTAAAAGAAATAATAATTATTTCATTTTAAATTAATTTTCATTTTAATAGACGCTTCATTTTAATAGACGCTATTAGTTAATTTATTTATATTTATTAATGAATAATATAATTGTACGTATATCAATAATAATATACTGAAATTCGTTCCAACCGAGTGTTTCACGACACTCACGCATGTTTTTTTATTACGCAGGTCACTCAATAAGTTTTGAGATGCTCGAAATTTAAAAATCGAACGCACGTGTTATATGATTATTTATTTTAAAAATAGAACTCCATAAGCCAATTGCTCAATATTAAAAAAACCGGCCAAGTGCGAGTCGGACTCGCGCACCGAGTGTCCCGAAAAAATCCGTAGGTATATAAGTTTAAAATTATTTAAATTAGTTTTATATATGATGTAAATAAAAATGTATGCTTTTCGCAATTTTTCCTTTATCTGTGCTATAAAACGTTGCTTTGTACCAAATTTCAAGATTCTGAGTTCACAAGAAGTACCCTGTAGGTTTTGATTCCCTTGCGAATGTCGAAAATTTGCGACATAAACGGCTGTATCTTTTGATTGCGTTGGCTTAGAAGTTTGATTTTTTCACAGCTCCAAGGGACAGTACCTTTGAGTATTTGATATGAATTTCAGCTTAATACCTTTACGCGTTCCTCAGAAAAAGGGTCTTGACAGACAGACAGACAGACGGACGGACAACAAAGTATTCCTATAAGGGTTCCGTTTTTTCGTTATGAGGTACGGAACCCTAAAAAAAAGTTCGATTAATTTTTCTGCAACGCTTCCCGCGCTTATCATTTAAAACGATGGATCTTAACCGTGAACATTTGCGAGCTTTAATATATAATGATTTTAAATTTGGTTTAACCGAACAATTAAATTTACAACGTTTACAATCAGCATTAGGGGACTGAGCGCCATCACGAGTTACAAGTTTTAGGTGTTTTGCTGAATTCAAAAGGAATAACATTAATCTTAAAGATGACCGAAGAACCGGGGCCCCGCAAACAGCAGTAACGGCAGAAAATGTATGGACTACAGCAATGTTGGTGCGAGAAACGAATCACATATACGAAAAAAAAAATCACGATATGATAAGATTATAGGCATAAGTTCGTTGAACATTCATACTCTCCTACATCAACATCTTGGAGTGAGCAACATCTTTTTTGTCGATGGATCGTTCATTTACTCTCCGAAAGCGAAAAACAGCGTGTTTCAGAAATCGTAACTGGTGATGAGACATGGATCTATCAATATGATCTGGAAAATAAAAAGCGATCATCGGTATGGATCTACTCAGAAGGACAGTTACCGACTAAACTGCAAAGACCTCGCAATGTCGGCAAAAAAATTGTGTCTAGTTTTTTTTCGCGGAGCGGACATTTGTCGACGTCAATGCTGGAAAATTGTAGGTCAGTCTACTCAGAATGGTATACAACACTTGCATTACCCAAAGCTTTGGCAAGTTTTTTTCAAGCGCCGCAAAAGCCGTGACTGCCTACGAAGAAACGATTTCGGACCTGTCAGATCAAGGACTGGCAAAAGTGTTTTCAGAGTTGGTTTAGGCGAATGGAACTTTGTATAGAGCATGATGGAAAACATTAAAAAAAATTTAAAATAAATATTAATAGTATCTAGAATATTTTAGGTATGTCTCAAAACTTATTGAGTGACCTACGTACTTAAAGTAATTTTAGACGGCAAAGGAAAACAAATGGTAAATAAAACGCAATATCTAAGAAATTTTAAATATTTCGATAACATTTGAATTCTTCCAACATGCAGTAGGACAGCACAGTTGACAAATTTTTTGCCACTAAAAACCCAATCTAAAGAAGAGGCCTAGTTATTCTGTTTCATCAGCTATACGCAAACTCTGAAAAGGGATAGATGTTGGATAGCTAACTTTAAGATTAAAATTAAATTAATAATATACAAACCAGTGAACGAATATTCCCAAAAGAAATCAGTATGATCAAATTCGGCCCTATGTCGATCCTCCTCTGGCCAGTTCATCTGCTGCGTCGTCGTTGCCCCTGGATCCACAGTGTCTCTTGATTCATTGTATAGTCACATTGTTGTATTTATATACCTTATTTAGTAATTGATGGCATTCATATATTTGCCCCGAATTTATTACATTGTAGCTCAGAGCCTGTAGAACCGCCACGCTTCCGGTCAGAGTTCTGATGGAGGAGGCATTTACCTCTCGTAACATTTATTGCTATGGCCGTCTAAAAGACTGTGTTGAGGGTAAATAACGGTGTACATATTAAGGTTTTTTCGAGAAAGCTCCAGATCCTGTACCTGCATTTGTTTTACACTGTTAGCTAGTTGATTCCATTTAATTATATCTTATATCTCTTATCAAAAAAAAATTGTTTGGGGATTTTATCGTACTTGGCTTGTAGAATATCAATTTTGGTGTAAATTCTATCGATTAAACCTGTATAAGGAAACCTACTCTCTCCCTCGTCTAATGGCAAATGAGTCGCTTTTTGTTCTGTAGATTTTTGTAGTTAGCTCCAGCACAGCCTCTAAGGCGGCTGTTAGAATAGTCCTTTTGCAGCTCAACATACAAGTCTCTAAAGCTTCTTTATAGCTGTGACTTTAATTGCTTTGGTTCACCATACCAGAGCACCGTATGCCATCATGGGACTAAATACAGTTCTGTAGAGTCACAGTATGATTTTGGGCGACAGACCCCATCGTTTTCTAATCATGTTTCTGCATTGCCAGAAGGTTATACTAGTCTTGTTGATCTTGTTTTCTATGTGTTTATTCTAGTTGAGTTTACTGTTCAAGTTAAGAACTAAATATTTTATCTTAGAAGATAGCTGGAGCTATGTGCTGGAAAAACTTGAAATATGTAGCACCTAGGCTGCTAAAAATCTTTGGTTTATTTCTGACCTATACCAATTTTGTCTGTAAGGAAGAAAATGGCACGTTTTCTAACTTTGGTTATAGGCAGTATTATCAAGGTAGTAAGGTAATAGTGCTAGTGCTCTCAAATTCGAATTTTTATGTACCGACAAATCTTTTAGAAGTAAATGCCTGATATCATAGTCTTTGAAATGTTAAGTATATGCGTGATTACTAAGTATATCAAAATTTCCTCAAATTTACTTAGAGCAAAGTTTTAATTATATAAAATATAGCTGTTGGAATCTAAACTTTTCACAAAAATAAAGATATTTTTAGTAAAAAAAAGTGATATACACTCTGTAAACACTAGGAACAAACACAAGCTTGTGATACTGATCTCTCGACTCCACGGAGTCAGTAATTCATTCTTGGGCAATGTATACACAACAAAATCCCAGAAAATATACAAGGTATCTCTATTACCAAGTTTAAATATTTTACTAAGCAAAAGCTGTATAAAAAAGGCTATTATAATATAAATAAATACATGGTTGATTATAACCCCTGGGAATGAGGTGGTCGCTTCGAAGCTATTTCTTAAATAAATTTTGTAAATAGATTGTAATCATTTATATTGTAAAATTTCATCAACATCATCATTACAGCCCTTCACAGGTCCACTGCTGAACATAGGCCTCCCCCAAGGAATGCCACAAAGCACGGTCCTGAGCCACCTGCATCCATCGACTTCCTGCATATCTTACCAGGTCGTCACTCCATCTAGTGGGGGGACGCCCTACACTTCATCCGCCGGTACGAGACCGTCACTCGAGAACCTTTTTTCCCCATCGGTTGTCGGTTCATCGAACTATATGGCCGGCCCATTGCCACTTCAGCTTACTAATCCCTTGGGCTATGTCGGTCGCTCTGGTTCTACTGCGGATATCCTCATTTCTAAGTTTATCACGTAGAGAAACTCCGAGCATAGCTCATAGCTCGCTGAGTGACAGTGAGCTTTCTAATACGGCCAGTATTGAAGGTCATCACTGGCAACACACACTGGTTGTAATCTTGTTTTCAAGTTTTGAGGTATACCTGACGAGAAGGTGTGGCGTAATTTCCCGAATGCTGCCCAACGGAGTTGAATCTGTCGATTGACCTCTTGGTCGAAGTTGGACTTACCTAGTCGGACTTTTGTCCCAGGTAAATATATTCGTCAACAACTTCGAGCTTAGTGCTCCCAACAACTACCGGCATAGGTGTGACATAGACATTAAACATGATCTCTGTTTTGTCCATGTTCATCTTAAAAATTATGCGTTGGGAAACACTATTGAGGTCATTGAACATAGTGCTTAATTACCTCAATAGTGTTTCCTATGATAATGCTTAGACATCAATTGTAAAATTTATTTAAAAAAAATTTCCAGTGGGTTTCTTGCTGGTTCTTTCCAGGACAGAGGATTTTTATAAACTAGTGGTAAAGTAAAAAATTTCAATAAGTATTACTTGTAATCAATATTGAATAAAAAATTATTCTATTCTATTCTGTTCCATATATTAATACGTAAAGAGAAAACGTTGTACGCTTTTTGAAGCATATACCGCGCGTAACAATTTCTTAGTTAAAGCTTAGTTAAAGTTTATACGGAGAAAGCTAATATATATATATATATATATATATATATATATATATATATATTAATCCGGTATACGGTATATGGTTGATATTTTTTTACAGAAAGGTTACAACATTATTATAAGCACACACGCAAAGTTTCATCATGCGGAAACGCGTACTTTACGAGAAAAACATTATTGAAAATCAATTATTTTTGCAATATTAACGTCAGTTCCTACCGTAAAACTGACGCTATTTTGTATTGTCATTGTCATCATCAGTAGGGATGTCGATTATTTCCGAAAAAGATCGATTTTATAAATCGATTCGAATCGTGACCTGATGTATCGATTCACAAAATATCGATTTTTAAATTTCGATATTTTTTCATGTTTGCATTTTGTAGCCGTGGTAGCTCAGATGGTTAGCGCTCGCTGTAAGCTTCACAGTACTCAAGCAACCTGGGTTCGGTCCCCGCCGGCACCCATGAAATTGTTAAATGCAGTTTTAATTGCTGTTTTACCACGTGCTCGGCGGTGAAGGAAAACATCGTGAGGAAACATGCATGTCTGAGAAATAAGAAAAAAAATATTTTCGAAGACATGTGAAGTTCGCCAACACGCATTGGGGCAGCGCGGCACTTCCTTGCCCTGAAACCCTCTCAGAAATGAGAGGAGGCCTGTGCCCAGCAGTGGGACGTAAATAGGCTGCAACTTTACTTTACTTTACTTTTGCATTTATAATATAAATAGAAATCCATTTTATGATAAAAAATCCCCTACATCAGAAAAAAATAGGGGGACTGGTTAAGAGGAATTTCTGTAACTATTTTGAAACTGCAACGTCTCCGGCGCTGCGGGAAGAGCATCCCCCTCGTCTGATGCCTACGATTTGTTACAGCAGGCAGAGGCTGCTTCCCCTACGCGCCTTCTGCTCTATAAAACACTCTCTAGGGGTAGGACCGACTCGTACCAGGTGGAGTCGGGGTCAATCAATTCGGTTCTTTGACATAAGTTGAACTTAACCTATTGTATTTGTTATCTGCCGTAATAGGCACTGTTAAAAATAAAACAAATTTCAATAAGAGATTATTTATTATGGTGTCTTTCTTGTTTTTCATAAATTGGATTTATATTTACTTATTTTGAAAAAATATCGATATTATAGAAATCGATTTTTTTGTGAATCGATGCATCAGCTTATGATTAGAATCGATTTAAAAATCAATCTCTTTCGGAAAGAATCGCCATCCCTAATCACGATGACAATGGCAATACAAAATAGCGTCAGTTTTATCGTAGGAATTGACATAAATATTGCAAAAATAATTGATTTTCAATAATTTTTTTCTCAAAAAGTACTCGTCTCCGAATATCGAAACTTTGCGTGTGTGCTTATAATAATGTAACCTTCTTATAAAATATCAACCTCTAACTCGACGGACGTCAATTGAAAACAAAGCCTCGATATATATAAATTATAATTAATATATACATAAAATTATAAAATTTATATATATCGGAAATTCAGTATAAGATCCCACTTTTTGTTCTCTGAAATACATCAGGATCGCGTTAATTGTTAAAAATAGTAAAAGTGAAAGAGCGTATATTCAACTTAATCTACTGCTCACGCAATTAATGGTTATTAGTAATAAGACAACGTAACGCACTATACATTCATTATAGAAATATTACAGTTCGACCACACCGTAACACGTCCCGGCTACAATCACACACCAGTGTAACGTGAGGGACGTAATTATATGATAACGCCAAAGTATGCAACAGCAATACCACATATCTCAGTGTAACGCAGAGCAGCTTCTCAGCAACACCATCATCCTTGCCTGCACCAGAAGAATTACTAGAACGAACAAAACCACAGCACTATCTTAGCACTGGTAGAATGACTCAAGCGGAATCTCTCGCGCATGGCGCCTACAGTGAACTTTATACGTTACATACGAGTGGGGTTTTCTCGATATACCCTCAATTCCACCACGATACTATCGATATGACGATCCGCTAGAGTGACGCAACCTCTCGCTCACTCTCGATCCAACCGGTATTTTATTTGTTTTAAATCAGATTTAAACATCTTAGCACTCGTAGAATGACTTCACTCGTAGAATGACTCAAGCGGAATCTCTCGCGCATGGCGCCTACAGTAAACTTTACATGTTACATACGAGTGGGGTTTTCTCGATATACCCTCAATTCCACCACGATACTATCGATATGACGATCCGCTAGAGTGACGCAACCTCTCGCTCACTCTCGATCCAACAGGTATTTTAATTGTTTTAAATCAGATTTAAACTATCTAGCAATAATTGAGCATATGAAATGTATAGCAATCGTGCACTGACTATTTTTACCCAGGTAAAATAATATTGGAACTCTGAATTAAACTCTCTTTATCAGAAGCGCTTTTATTTCAATGCCAGAATTTCATTTTTAACAACTAGGGCGCTATCAATAGAGACTTTATTGATTTAGTTACTTAAATGGACCTCCTAAGTATATGGGCCAGGTAATGGACTCCGGGACCTCACAATCAGCGATGGAGTGCTTTAACATACACGTCTTTTAAATTAAGTTTAGTTACGAGAGTAAAAGCTTTTTTTTTATTATTTACGGCAATCGTTCCTTAATTGATGTTATATCACCAAAACAATCAACAAAAATGTACAGCCCAATTATCCATTTATTTAACGACAAACGTCTGTTAAATTCGTTAAATATTTATTTAATTTAAAACACTTAGGCATAGCATCTGATCTGTCAATAAAATAGGGGGTTCTTTTTATATAGTAGGAATAAACTTCAAGAATATTAATAATACAATAAAATAAAACTATGTTGGTTTAGAAACTATAGAAATATAGAAATCACGAAATATTACATATTTGATAGATTTAGAATAGAAAATCATATATTTCGATAAAGGAGAAGACCCACTGGGGGGTAATATGTTTTTCTAACAGAAAGAAAAAGGTGTTTCTGTGCTTATGTGGCCGCGGGTTCGAATCCAACAAGTATTTGTATGGCCTACAAATAATTTTTCTGGGTCTGGATGTTTGATCTTGTACAATTTATGTTTATTAACTGCCCCCACGATACAGGAGAAAAAAGAGTGTCGAAGTTACGTTTTTTTTCCAAAAAAATTAAAAAATAGCTTCTGCGCAGTTAACAGCTTCCAATAATTCGACAAAGTCTCATAAAGAGCTTTTTCGATCCAATTCAAACTAAACTGAACCCTAAAATAATTTTACTTTTTTAATTCTTTGCGTGTACAATTATGAGTATTAACGATAGAAAAAAAAATCACTTTTGTGTTTACTATAATACAGCAAAGAAGTAAGAAAAATGGAAAAATTTCCAGAGGAGTTTGCAAGATCATTTATACTTTGTTTCAAATTATTCAATAAATGTAATATTTCATTCTTTGATAACAATAATACATCTAAATTATATGCATGTTTAAGAACGTATTACAGTGTACCATTTGTGTTGGCATATAATGTTTGCCTGTTGGCATATTTGCACAAACTATTGATAGAAAGATTTCATATGTCTGAGGTAGCGTATATTGTTTCTATGTGTCTGGTTTCTATACAAGGTTAGTAACTTTAAATTGTTATTCTTATATATTAAAACGTTAGAATTGGAATCAATTTGTTTGGTTTTATGATTTATTACGTGGTAGAGACATGCTGCAACTGTATGGATGGCTAGATGGCTCCACTTTATTGGATATGGACAACGCTCTGACAGTAAATTATCGAAAAATAGCAACATCATGCTGCTGTTTTGTATGTTGAGTCTAGAGAACCAATATTACTATCCTCAAGGGTGTAAACGTATCTGCATTTTGATTCCTAATGGCTGTTATATATAGGTGGCAACAGACCACAGTATAAGCTTACTACGAGATCAGGTGGACTGTTTACAGCATGTCAAGCCATGTATTGGTAGCGTAATAATACCCACTAACTGCCACTGGCTGCAAAAAACAAATAAAACATATTGTTACTACATTACTATAAAATTAACACTATTTGCGACTATACTAAAACGTTAAAAGATCGTCGGAACGACTGAGACAAGAACCCTAGGGAACAACAGTCGATAAACGAAATTTTCAGCTAAGTTCAAAAGGAGATTTTCTTAACTCGATTATATTTTTACAGTACTCATATTATTAAATATTTGTGATAAATTAACCCGCAACTTCTTTGTTTTAATGGTATCACATATAAAGATATAAAAAAATTACACATCCTTAATAATTTCTTTAAATAATATTAATTTTTTAAGCTGCACCCCATTGCCACAATTAAGTCTGGAGGACATTATTATTTTGTATTATTTAGATCAGTGAGATCTGGTTATTTAATCTTTAATGATAATCTACTTGTTTACAGGTATAATTAAGGCAACAATTGTGTAACTGAAGAGATCCGATATTAAAAACTTAATTAATCATTTGGGTGATAAGTGGAGAACGTCAAACCTTACTGATAAACAAATTGCGAAGAAGAAGAATCTTTTAAAAACTCTAAAATATTTTCAATTAGGTTAGTAGATTAAGTAAAGTTACCAATTAAGAATATAATATTTAGTTAAGTTTTTGGAACGAAGTTCTTTATCGGATGGTACGGGTTTGGCGGATAGGAGCTAGACAAGAAAAAGTGTAAGATTTTTTTGGTCGCTACCCCTTGTGTCATAGTGTAGACAGCTTTGGCGACGAAATAAGCAAATGAGATGGAGTAATATCCATCTCCGTCGCACTTTTTCTAATCTTGCCAAGAAAAAAATATTATTTTATTTCAAATGATGCTTCATTTTAATAGACGCTAGAAATTAATTTATTTGCATTTGTTAATCAATAATATAATACCTATGTTTATCAATAATAAAATACAACGCAAGGAACTTCGTTCCAACCGAGTGTTCAACGACACACATGCATTATAAAAAAAAAAAATTGTTTCAAAGAATCTATTTTACAAGGCTCAAAATATTACTATAAAGAAAGAGTGGCTATAAACGGAGTGGTTGGTTTATGGTTATGTTAGGCTACTCCAACGTGGCTCCAGGGTTCTGACTCACAAGTGCATTGCTAATCGTGGGCCCAACAAAACACGCTCCATCTTGCATCTATTGACCTCTGGCATGTCCTACAAGATCGTAACTCCATATTGTGGAATTTGTCCCACACTATTTACTCATACTAGGCCACTCGAGAACCCTTTTCTCCCATCAGATATCAGCATTGTGAGTGTTAGTTTCTGACGCTGCGTTTTAGAATTCATTCATTATAACAAGCGTTACATCGATAGTAGATCAGAATGAGCTGTGGTAGTCCGAGGCTTAGCTTGTCATGTTGTAGTCAAATCAACCAGTTGTAGGGCGCTACCACAGCCTATCGACAATATTCGAATTTGGTTACCGTGATTGAAATCAATCTCGATAGCTTTTGTGATAATATTTTTTTTTTATAGGAGAGGTGGCAAACGAGCATGCGGTTCACCTGATGGTAATTGACTACCGCCGCCCATGAACAACTGCAACACCAGGGGAATCGCAGATGCGTTGCCGGCCTTTTAAAAAGGAGTAGGCTCTTTTCTTGAAGGTCCCTAAGTCGTATCGGTCCGGAAAAATCGCTGGTGGTAATCGATTCCAGAAGGAAGTTGTGCGAGGGAGAAAACTTCTTCTGAATCGCACAGTGGTGGACTGCCAATCATCTAGATAATATGGATGGTATCGCAAGTTCTGTCGCGATGTGCGATGGTGAAATTGAGCGGCTGGAATTAGTCCGAACAATTCCTCAGAGCACTCCCCGTGGTAGATGCGATAAAATACGCAAAGAGGTGCAACCTCTCTACGCAGTGCCAGTGAGTCAAGCCGATCGAAAAGAACTCGGTCGTCGACGATTCAAACCGCTCTGCGCTGGATGCGGTCAAGTGGAAGGAGCTGGCACTGGGGGGCCCCTGCCCAGAGATGGAAACAGTATTTCATGTAAAGCCGAACCTGCGCCTTGTAAAGTTGCAAGCGGTGTGCCCGCATGAAATACTGTCCCGCTCTGCTGAGCACGCCAAGCTTTTTAGAGGCCAATTTGGCCTTCTCTTCCAAGTGACCACGAAATTGCACGTAACTCGATATGTCGACACCGAGGACACCGATACTGACTGAGGCAACAAGGGGAGTGCCTTGAAACTGAGGAGATACGACAAAGGGAATCTTTTTAGCGGTAAAACGCGCAAACTTTTGTCTTCTGGGGATTGAACTGGACTAGATTTAGTCGCCCCCAGTCTGAGACTTTGTTCAACAAAGTCTCGACTTCAGACACAAGTTTTTTCCGGTACTCGGCGACGTTTTCCCGAGAAATATTGGCACGGCCGGTGTATAAAGCATCACCAGTGCTGTCGTTGTTGTTGTCTGTTACTGGTTTGCAACATATCATTATTATGCAGAAGAAACAGCGTTGGTGATAGCACGCAGCCTTGTGGAACACCAGCGTTAATTCTACTACTACCTTGATGCTCCGATCAGCAAGAAAGATGGTGATCCAATTGCACAATTTCTCGGGAAGCGCATAGGAAGGCAGCTTCGAAAGAAGCGCTTTATGCCAAACCCGATCGAAAGCCTTCGCTATGTCCAAACTAACGCCCAACGCCTTCCCCTTGGACTCCACTGCCTCCGCCCATCTATGGGTCAGGTAGACCAGAAGATCACCAGCTGAGCGACCTCGACGGAAACCGTACTGGCGGTCACTAATCAGCTGGTGATCCTCAAGGTACCGCATGAGCTAGCTGTTAATAATCATTTCCATTACTTTGGAGAACAAGGAGGTGATGGCGATAGGCCTGTAGTTGGACGGATCTGAGCGGTCGCCTTTTTTAGGGATCGGGTGCACCAAAGCTGTCTTCCATGAGTCCAGGACTACGCCTAGGTATTAGGAGTACCGAAAAAGACGCGTTAAAACCGGTGCCAACTCCGGAGCACACGTCTTCAGCACAATAGGTGGGACTCCATCAGGCCCACTCGACTTGTTGACGTCCAGGGAGAGGAGTGCTTTACGCACCAAGCGCTGTATAACCAGCACTTCCCGCAAGGAGCACTCACACCGCGGGATGTTCGGCGGTGTGTTCTCCCCGTCATCTAGCTAGGTTTGGAAGCAAAAAGAGAGCCTAGGAGATCGGCTTTCTCCTTTGCGTCATGGGCCAGTGAGTCGTTCACCCTGTGCAGAGATAGCAGAGATGGCTGACAGAAGTTCCCTTGGACAGCCTTGGCGAGAGACCAGAATGCACGTGTTCCCGAAGGGAGGCGAACTAGTTTCTCGCCAATTCTGCCGATGTGCTCTGACTTTGCCTTGGCAATGACACTTTTAAAGGACCTGGAGTCCGAATTGTACTTCTTTTTAAGAGCGCTGGTGTTTACATCCCGGGACGTTGATGCGTCAGCCCAGGCCTGGTAGCACTCCTGCTTATAGCGTGATGCTAGTTTACAGGAGCGACCAAACCATGGCTGGGATCTGCCTCCGATGGGCACCACAGAGGATGGAATAAAAAGTTCCATACCCTGAAGTACCACATCAGCAACAGAATCGGCAACAACGCTGGGATATTCCGGCGAGAAGCAAACCCGCCCCCAAGGGTAGGATGCAAAAAAAGACCGCATCCCGTCCCAATCGGCCGACCTATAGTGCCAAACACGGCGGCAAGCTGCAGATCGCAACTGCGATGGGAGCATGAGTGGCACCGTACTCCGGATCAGACAATGGTCCGAAGAGCCCAGTGGGGCATCGACGGAGACCTGATATCCGTCCGGATGAGAGGTCAGCAGAAGGTCCAACAGGGAAGGTGCATGATCCTCCACATCTGGGATCCACGTAGGCGAAGTAACCAGTTGTGTTAGACCATATGCCAAAGCAAAGTCATAGATAGATCTACCCGCATGATCGGTTAAACGAGAACCAAGCCATTCAGCGTGGTGGGCGTTAAAATCACCGAGTATCACGATCTCTGCGGATGGGACCTGTTGTAGCATGGAGTCTACAGCCATTTGGACTTGGTCGATGAGTCGGTCTGTGTCGGCATTACCGCTATGGGACCTATAGAGGCACCCGTAGACGCGGGGATGGTCGTTGTTGTCTACGCGCAGCCATAGGATGGACAGATCCGTACCTTCAAGACTGCCGAGGCGTCGAAAACAGATGTCCTCCCTGACGTACACGCAAACTCCAGCCCGGGGCACAAAGGAGTGTTCAAATTTGTACCCCGGGTAAGAGAGATATGAAGTATCAGCCGGAGAGGACACCTGAGTCTCGGTTAAAAAGAGCAAGGCCGGCTTCGCCGTCTCTAGATGGTAATGGACAGCGTTAAGGTTGGAATGAAGTCCCCTGATATTGCAAAAATTCACGGATAGCATGAAAGGGGTCGCCTTGGTCTTATTGCTCAGCTTGCCCCGAGCAGTATTAGTCGCGAGCGGAATTTTGCCCCCCCCCCCCCCCAGAATACGCGGGGCAGCCTGAGGACCCACGCCCAGGAGTGGAGTGGTTTGGTCGTGGATGCTCAGCGAGGGATTCTCCAAGGGTGCTGGTACCCTCCTGGGGTAGTCTTCTGTTCAACTCCACTACCATGTTGATGGGGTGGGGGGTGGGGGAATTGGGCCTCCGGCCACCTGCACTCACCAAGCGGAACGCAGAGGAAAACCTCTACTTCACGCCGGTATTCTGTGAGGTCGTGGTACCACCCCGGTTCGAGCTGGCCCATCCGTGCGACAGCAAAAACTGCCGCTTAGCTCTACCACTGTTAAATAATAATGTTAAATATTTAATTTCAGTGTTCTACTGGAGTGACATAATAGGAGCATGGCAACATTTAACAACGCCATTATTGTTAGTGCTTTTTCGTACATTTATACTGCAAGAGGATTGTGAGCTTGCGTTGCCGTTTGGGAGTGTGTATCCATACGATCCCACAGAAAATTGGTTCAAATATTTAGCAACTTACGCATTCCAATCATTTGCCAGTAGGTAGCTTTTGAATTGTGTTTAAAATAAAAAATACTTTTGCAATCTTAATAAAACTAACGCAATAAATATTATTAATGGTATTTTCAGTGTTGCGAGAAGTTTACATTTATATAGGCACTGACTTTTTGTTGATGACGCTGTCTGCACACCTAGCTATTGCATTTGCACTTCTGCGTGAAGATTTGGTAAACGTTGCACCTACGAATATAAAAAATGGATTTTGCAATAATTCATCTGATGGACAAGAAGCGAACGAAGAAATTTATGTAAAAATATCCATACAAGATTTCATTTGTCGGCATCAGAAGTTAATTGAGTACGAGATTTTAGTATTTTCATCATTTATTATTTTAGTATTATCATTTCTTTTTTCTTATTTTTTTAATTTATATTGTTTTCTTCTCATTTTTGGGACGAAGTTCCTTATCGCATGGTACGAGTTTGGCGGATGGGGGCAAGGCGAGAAAAAGTGTAAGATTTTCCGTCACGACCCTTTCTATAGTGCGGGCGAGATGGAATAATATCCATCTACCTCGCACTTTTTCTTATCTTGCCATGAAATAAATATTATATTAAATGACGCTTCATTTTAATAGAATTAATTCATTTAGTTGTATTTGTTAATCAATAATATAATACGTTTATCAATAATAATATACTACGAAAGGAACTTAGTTCCAACCGAGTGTTCCACGACACTCACGCAGGGTTTTAATTCATTTTAGTCTATCCAAAGTCCAATGCTGAACATACGCCTCCCTTATTGACTGCCTAAGAAAGGAAGATATTTGCTATAGTTGCTACGCTAGTCAGGCGGTTAAGCAAACACAGTTTTTTTATTAATTTCAATTGTTATCAGCAAGATGCTGCTAATTGGAATGCACATTATTTCTACTGAAGTAGAGGACCAATAGCTGTTGATTGTTGCTGGTTGTGATTAAGAAGATTATATGGAGGATTTAACTAATATCCTCTACGTCCTCTTTTTACTTAAATAAAATTTAATCATTTATTTTTTTAACAATCAGTATTTATTACAATATAAAAATCTAAAAACATTAATTATCACACAGTCTTACTCCCCACGCCATAGTTCTACAGAGCGCTGGGTGAGTGTTCTTGCCGAATAACTGGCTAAAGGCACTCACTTGCCTGCCGTATGGGCAATCTAGGATGTAGGAGTGGGGATGACACTTAATTGCCTCCTTAATTGTGATGTGTGTATTCAAGTAGGAGCAATATCTTAAGTCGATCCTGTGGCAGGGTGGCAGGGGTGCAAGACCTTATTGCTCCATAGATCATAGCTGCTGCTGCCGCGTGTGTAGCACAATTGGGGCAATTTAAATCAATTCGTTGGCGACTTTCGCGCGAAGCACATGTGTGAGTACAAGTCAAAATGGATACCATAAAAGAATGAAGAAGACATTTGGGTCCTGGTGATAGAAATGTGTAAAGAGCGGCTTTTTCATCCAGTATCTCCTTTTTGTCTTTTTTGCGGTAGTACCGCAGAAAGAAAGTTTTTAGAATATGGGAACTTTTTTAAACGTCGTAGAACAATGCTGTAGCTTATAAGCACTATATTATGGTTGTAATTATTAATTAGTTGTTTTATGTGGGTGTCTATGGGCCACAGTGTCCATTAACCATCAGGTTGTCGCACTCATTTGTCACCCTTATTCTATATAAAAAAGAATCAAGGCTCGAAATACCGATTCCTTTATATTTGAATATAACTGGCGCCATTCTCGACGCGTGTGTCCAACAAGAAGTACGATCTTATACTAAACGGGTCTCTTTTTGCTTCCAACTCGACTCTAGATGACGGGGGAACACACCGCAGGCCAACCCGCGGTGTGAGTGCTTCATACAGGAAGTGCAATTTACACAGCGCTCAGTGCGTAAAGCACTCCTCTGCCTGGACGTCAACAAGTCGAGAGGGCCTGATGGAGTCTAACCGATTGCGCTGTGCCTAAGTAGTGTGCTCCAAAGTTGGCACCGGTTTTAACGCGTCTTTTCCAGTACTCCCTAGGCGTAGTTCCGAATTCATGGAAGACAGCTTCGGTGCACCCGATTCCTAAAAAAGCCGACCGCTCAATCCGTCCAACTACAGGCCTATCGCTATCACCTGATTGTTCTCCAAAATAATGAAATCCATTACTAACTGCCAGCTCATGCGGTACCTTGAGGGTCACTAGCTGATTAGCGACCGCCAGTACGGTTTCTGTCGAGGTCGCTCAGTTGGTGATCTTCCAAGTTACCTAACTCATAGGGGAGGTGTTGGTCGTTAGTTTGGACATAGCGAAGGCCTTCGATCGGGTTTAGCACAAAGCGCTTCTTTCGAAGCTCCCTTCCTATGAGCTTCGCGAGAAATTGTGCAATTGGATCACCAGTTTTCTTACAGATCGGAGCATCAAGGTCGTAGTAGACGGTGCATGCTCCGATTGCAAGTGTTCCACAAGGCTGCTTGCTATCACCAACGCTGTTTCTTGTGGATATCAATGATATGATGCAAAACGGTAACATTCGTTGCTATGCAGGCGATAGCATTGGTGATGCTTAATACACCGGCCGTGCCAATATTTTTCGGGAATAAACTTGTGTCTGAAGTCGAGACTTTGTTGAACAAAGACTTAGACTGGGGTCGACTAAATTTAGTCCAGTTCAATCCCCAGAAGACACAAATTTGCACGTTTACCGCTAAAAAGAACCCCTTTCTCGTATCTTCTCAGTTTTAAGGCACTCCCCTTGCTGCCTCAGCCAGTATCGGAAACCTCAGTGTCGAGATATCGAGTGACGTACAGTTTCGTGATCACTTGGAAGAGAAGGCTAAATTGGCCTCTATAAAGCTTGGCGTGCTCAGCAGAGCGGGACAGTATTTCATGCCGACACACCGCTTGAAAATTTACAAGGCGCATGTTCGATCCCACAAGGAATACTGTTCCCATCTCTGTGCAGGGGCTCCCCAGTGCCAGCTACTTCCACTTGACCGCATCCAGCGCAGAGTGGTTCGAATCATCGTCGACCGAGTTCTTTCCGATCAGCTTGACTTACTGGCACTGCATAGAGATGTTACATCTCTTTGCGTATTTTATCGCATCTATCACGGGGAGTGATCTAAGGAAATTTTCGAACTAATCACGACAAAACTCGCGATATCATCCATACCATTTGGATAATTGGTGGTCCACCACTGTGCCACCACTGATTTAGAAGTTGTTTTCTTCCTCGCACAACTTCCTTGTGGAATCGATTACCACCAGCGATTTTACCGGACCGATACGACTTAGGACCTTAAACAAAAGAGCCTACTATTTTTCAAAAGGCCCGCAACGCATCTGCAATTTCGCTGGTGTTGCAGTTATTCATGGGCGGCGGTAGTCACCTACCATCAGGTGAGCCGCATGCTCGTTTGCCCCCTCTCCAAAAAAAAGCATGTGTGTTTAAACAGTTCTGATATTGCCTCGATCGCTGTACACTCTATACTGCTCCTGCGGTAGGCAAGTAAGTAGCCACCTTAATTCGACCTTTGGGCGAGAAAAGAACCAGTCTTCTTGTTTACAGGGGCGATGAGCAGTCGTGAAATACAGTTCCTTTTGAAATTTTAACGCACATGAACTCCACGGACCAATATCTATAAATGATACAAATAGATAATCAAACTTTTAATTACAAATTAAAATTTTTAGCTTGGCTGCTTTATTGGAGACGTATTCAACATAATGATATTCGTCAATTTATTATTTATTACGATTATTGCATGCTTTTTCGGATTTGCAACCACGGTAAGTAGTCCGTTATTAAAATTGCAACAAAGTTGGCGCTCTGATTATACAAAATTGTTTAATCTTTGCAGGTAGCGCGAGGAATAGTGGAGATGATAAACAACTTAGTTGCCGTTTTGGCGTTATTGTTACCGACTTATTTACTTTGTTACTACGGCGAGTTATTGAGGAACGAAGTATGTGAATTAAACCATAATATATTTGACTATACATTTTTTTAAGGAGCTTACAAGGTAGTACTTTTTTCTGCCTAGCACCAACCACCATCTTACCTTTTTTTGCCACTAAGCAAAAGTGCACTGTTGGGTCCCGGTCTGATGGGCATAGAGAACCAGTATTATTACAGGCAATAAGGCCCTCCATTTAAGTCCTTAGAAATGTCAACACATTTGTGTGCTCCTTTGTTTGGAATTTGTTGCAGATATCAGCTTCAAATGTAGGCCATCCTTTTTTTAACATGGGGAAATGCCTACGCAAACACGCCTCGCGGGGTCAAGGACGGGTAATATTGGACTCGCACCGACTGAAATCCCACGGAGTTCCAACTACGTCACATATAAGTAGGGCCACGGGAACGCTTTTACAAACATCCGCAGTCCCACCAGCACCGGCCACCCCACGGTGGCTCTTCCTCGGGAAAGAACTACTCCTCCCCCATCTCCTTCTCAGGAAGGCGGACCAGAACACAAGGCGCGCCTTCTCCACAGCCTCCAACTACATTTGCGCAAAGGACGCTCCCGTGTACGATGCGTGAAGGCCATGGGGCCAGGAAAGACGAGCACTCAGAAGCACTAGCCCTCTTGACCCCAGCGACGGATCTGGTCTATGGCTCCGTCGCCAACCAAGATTTGGCTGCGGAAGGTAGAGAGAGCGGTGCCTTGAAATACCGATACTTCTCTCCCCCCGCAGCCCCACCACCACCGCAACAACGGTGTGAGCCCGTCAGAGTCGCGGAGCATACAGGTTACTTTGGGAAGTCTTCTTTCACCGCTAAACACATTTTTACTGTGGGGAAATTCATATGAATACCTTCGCTATAATCTCCCTATATTATAAATTACAGCGGGCAAATCAATATATGAAATTATCTTATGCAAAATATCTACATTTCTTAATCAGGATCACCATTAGCCTAGCCTAGTCTATTGAAAGTCCACGGCTGAACATGAGCTTTCCCTATAGATTGCCTTATGGGGGTATATTTGACATAGTTATCGCGCTTACGAAGGTGCTGCTATCCATCTCCCGTTTCATTTCCTAGGTCACCTCTTACGATACCCACGGGTATATTCACACACCGGGTGCGGTGTAGTAGCAGCGTAAGAATATCCAGTGCCTCATATTATAATTTATATTTACATATTTTAATATATCAAAAACTTTGACAATCTTTCTAGAGTTCACGTATAGCCGATTCTGCATACACTAATTTGTGGTATACAGGAGATGTTCATTACCAGAAAATGATTTTTATCATTATAATACGGTATGTCATATTGAAATTTTAATTAAATATATTATTTAGTATTATAAATTGACAAGCGCAAACCACATTTTCGATATCTTAGAAGTTATAAGGGCATTAACTTGGAGACGTTAAGGAGCGATGCTAGTTAAATTGACTGGACACCGGTTATGGATTGTTCTAACATTGAGGACAAAGTGATTTACTTCAATTCTCTAATTTTAGATTTATATAATCACCATGCACCAACGAAAAACGTGTGAAAATAAGGCACAACCCTGCTCCATGGATTACAACTGATATAAAAGAACTGATAGTGCGTAGAGATAAAGCTAAAAGCAGGTATAAGCGAAATCCCCTTGAACGCAATTTAATCAACTTTAAAATACTACGAAATCGCTGTAATTGTTTGTGTAGAGATGCTTAAAGGCGCTATTTTCATGATACCCTCACAAGTTGCGATACTGCAAAAGCATGGAATTTTCTGAGATCTGTCGGTGTCGGAAAATATTCCGCTGGTGTGGGAAGTGAAATTAACTTGGATAGTCTCAACGAACATTTTGCCAACCCTCCTGTCATAGTTTTATCATTCAACAAAGCCAGAAACCTACTTGAATTATCCAAATGCCCAATACGTCATTATTCCTCATTTAATTTCACTTCTCTTACTGAAGATGATTCTATGCGATCCGTCCTTGTAATTTCATTCATTCATTTCATCTACTGCTATGGGAAATGATAACATCTGCTCAAAAATGATTACGTTGATTCTTCCCTTTCTGCTCCCTATTCTTACTCATATCTTTAATTTCTATTTATCTTCTTGTTGCTTTCCGTCGTCATAGAAGTTAACTCATATTATTCCTATACCCAAAGTTTCGAATCCTTCATCTGCAACACATTACCGCCCTATTTCCATTTTACCATTTCTTTCAAAGGTGCTTGAACATATTTTCCACACACAATTGACCAAGTTTCTTAACCGTAACAATATCTTAAGTACTTTTCAATCCAGTTTTAGGCCTAGTCACAGTACAACTACTGCTCTCCTTAAGGTAAGGGATGATATCCGGTGCGGTATAGACCAAAAATATTTAACGGTACTTGTGCTGCTGGATTTTAGTAGTGCCTTCAATTCTATTGATTTTGATATACTTCTTAGCATTCTTCATTCTATTAATGTGTCTCCTTCAACTATTCAATGGTTTGATTCCTACCTCCGTGGCCGCTCTCAGTGTATTCGTATCAATGAAACTTTATCTAAGTGGTGCAATCTAGCCACGGGTGTACCTCAATGTGGCGTCCTTTCTCCTTTACTCTTTTCCATCTTTATCAACTGTATCACCCAGGTGATATCTTCAAACTTCCATCTCTATGCAGACGATTTGCAGCTGTATCGTCATTTTCTAGTGACTGAAGCAAATTCAGCGTTATTTGAAATAAATAACGATCTAAATAAAATCGATAAGTGGTCAAGATCATACGGACTTGTTATAAACCCTAAAAAATCACAAGCAATGATTATAGGCACCAGGTTTACTCGTAAATTACTTGACTTTTCTTCACTGCCAACTCTGCAAATTAATGGCATTCCACTAAGCATTTCAGGAACGGTTAAGAATCTGGGCGTCATCATTGATTACAAGTTGAGATGGAATGCACATATCTCAGATATTAGCAGGAAAATCAATTATACTTTTCATTCCTTAAAATGCCTTCAACATTTTCTGCCGTTATTAACGAAGATTTCTCTTGTGCAAACACTTATTTTCCCGATTCTTGATGTCTGTTATTTGGATGCGACTGAGGAGCAATTAAACAAACTTGAGCGGTTGCAAAACTTATGTATTCGTTGTATTTTGGGGCTAAAAAGTATGACCACGTCTCCTCCTATCGCAAACAGCTCAAGTGGCTCCCAATCCGACTTCGCAGGAATACTCGAATCCTTTGCCTCCTCTTTAACATACTATACAATCCAACATCTCCACCCTATCTACGTGATCGATTCCACTTTGCGCACTCCCCCGATGCAGTTTGCAGATCACATTTAAAAACCCTCCTTAATTTCCCTTCCTCTAGAACTAAGTCATGTTCTCACTCTTTTACAGTACATGCAGTAAGGTTATGGAATTCTCTTCCTGCTGCAATTCGAGAGGCTCAAACAGTGTCCGTGTTCGAAGGGCGAGTCAAAGAGCACTATCTTTCTTTGTCGTCCCAATGATTATGTATATAATATATTATTATATTTATATATGTGTATATATACATGTGTGTGTGTATGTGTGTATATGTATTTATAGTGGTATTTAGTTATATGTATGTTTACATGGATATTTGTTTTTATTGTCTTTACTTTATGTTAAGTATATTAATATTATAAAATTTTATTATGAGAGTGCACACTAGATCAGCTTCTCTTTTAATTTGTCCAGTATTAGGCCTGCTGGAAGAAATTTCAAAATGAAATAAGCAGTGCCTTTGTACAAAATATCTTTTTTTTTCTTCATTGTAACATTATTTTGTGTGTACATAAATTGTTAAATAAAATAAATAAATAATGAACTGGTCATATAACTTAAAGAACCGACAACCGATAGGTAAGAAAATTTTGAGCAAGCCTTCAATGGGATGACGATCTGGTAAGACATGTGGTAAGTGGAGGAGTGCAGATAGCTCACGAGCGTACTTTGTGACCTTCCGTGGAAAGGCTTCTGTTCAGAAGTGGACTCATCAAAGGCTTTATTGATTATAATTATAAAGTGTTAAAAATAAATACTTGGGGTAAAAAGACATTACACAGTAGACACAGAAATCCTGGCGTCATTTATGACAAAAAATTCTGTATTTAAATAAAAATAAATAAGACCAGTTTAATCAGTAGAAATTCATCTTAGTTGTTAGTAGTTAATCATTATTTGATACGGTATCTTCACACAACACCCATTACTATTATACATTTCACACAAAAACAAATGTAGGCATATTAAAACAATGTATTAAGAACAAAATCAAGCAACTATTACTAGTTACTCGACTTTACAGAGTCATTAATTTATTCATGAAGCAATGTTTATGTTTTGACAACGAAATGACCGAAAAATATATATTTTATAAAACAAAAAATATATAGTTATGATAGGTTTTGTATAAATTAAATGAGAAATGTTGATTTAAATTAATAATGCGTTATAAATATTATAATTCAATTTTAAGAATATATTTTTTAATCTGTGCTCATTGTGCCTCAAATTTTCACAACGCTATCCGCCGAGAGTTTTGGTGGGAACTTGACTGGCGGCGGATTGTTGCTCCTGTATTATTGTTTAAGTAACGGTTTGAAGTGGGTTTTGAAATGTAAAATCGGTCGATTTTGTGTTTTAAATGTCTGCGCATGTGAACTAAGTGGAAACGGTGAAACAAGTGCTATATATAAGGCACCTTGAGATACTATCGACAACTGTCTGCTAGCTCAAGTTGCCATCAAAATCTCCCAAAGACTGCGCAATGTGACGCATTAACATATTGTGAAGCAGGATATTATCACTTGATAAAGGATTATTATCACTTGATACTGAGATAAATGATGACATGGCTTAAAGGACAAGCATCCAAGCCAAAAATCTCAATAAAAAAGCAAAAATTACTAATCTACCAAGGATAAATATACCTAGGTGGATTGAAAAGTACTCGGCCTAACACAGATCCATTCAATTCTAAAAATCAAATCTACCCACATTATTTAGTTCAGTTCAGACTAGTTTATTGTGTGAAGTTCGAAACGTGTGCGATAATTAGTTGTGATTTTATAAATTTATTAACAAAGTAATCGGACATAATTTCCGCGAATGGAGCAAATCGAGCAGCGTGCCGTCATTAAGTACCTCCATAAGAAGGGGCTATCATCCAAAGCCATCAATGATGACATGGTCAGTACATTAGGCGATTGTGTTCTGTCATATTCATCCGTCAAAAAATGGATAGCAGAATTTAAGCGTGGTAGAGAGAGTGTGAAAGATGAACCCCGCTCTGGAAGGCCTTCGACGTCAACTACTGACGAAAATATTAAAAAAGTACTTGATTTAATAATGGGAGACCGCAGATTAAAAATTAGAGAGATAGCCGAGATTATAGGCATCTCTTATGAACGAACTCAAAACATCATTGTCAACGAGTTGGGTTTCCACAAGGTGTCTGCGAGGTGGGTTCCGCGACTGCTTTCAGTTGAACAAAAAAGGACGCGATTGACTATTTCACGCGACTGTTTGGAGTTATTTGAAGCCGATGCAGATGATTTTTTGAATCGTTTTGTTACTATAGACGAAACATGGGTTCATTACTGTACACCGGAAACAAAACAACAATCAAAACAGTGGAGAAGACCTGGTTCACCACCCCCTAAAAAGGCTAAGTCGATTTTGTCAGCAAATAAGGTGATGGCTTCAGTATTCTGGGACTCGAAAGGTGTGATTATGATTGATTATCTTGAAAGGGGTCAGACTATAAACTTTGATTACTACTGCACCTTACTACGTCGTTTACGAGAGGAAATAAAAGAAAAACGTCGAGGAATGCTCAAAAGAAAAGTCCTGTTTCATCAAGATAACGCCCGTGTTCACACGTCAGTACAGTCAATGGCTGAAATTCACAACTGTGGCTTTGAACTGTTACCGCATCCGCCGTATTCACCTGATCTGGCACCATCAGACTTCTTTCTGTTCCCTAACCTAAAAAAGCACATGGGAGGTCAAAGATTTTCAACAAACGACGAGGTCAAAGCAGCTGTAGACGCATATTTTGACTCTAAGGAAGAATAATTTTTATTCAACGGTCTAAATGCTTGGAAGGGGAGGTGGCAAAAGTGTATTGAACTTGATGGTGATTATGTAGAAAAATAAAAATATAACTGATTTAGTATGTGTTTATTTTCTTGGTTAGGTCGAGTACTTTTCAATCCATATTCATGGTGGCAATTTTTTTACATGTGATCCAGTTTTTGTTCTGCTGAATTGAGGAATATTAAAAAATATTAAAAATATTAATTATTTATTATATTTACGCGAACACTACACATTTAAATAGCACTAGTTTTTACGGATTTTATCCCATTTGTTAACTTATTTTATATTCCCGACGTTTCAAGTACTTTACAACACCCATGGTCACGGGTGGACTGAGGTGTTTGACATCCTAGTGTCATAGTTAACCACGGCTACCTACAGATTATAATTATTAATTTTTGTTGCGATCTACGCAGTATGAACTTATGGTATCTTGAAGTCTTGCAGTTATATACTTGGGTTGGGATTTAATTTTATTAATTATAGGATCCCCAGCAGATGGTAGTACCCAGTCATCATCTCTCTGAGATGTAGTCTTCAACAGGTAAGCATGTAAACAGTGACTGCATATCAAAACTGACCATAGTTTCAAGCTCTACCAGATGTAGGTCTTTAATCTCGCTTACAAAATGGTAGGAATCCTTTGTGTGTCCTGTTGTATGGCCCCTGAGCGGTGAGAGTATTTTTGCCAAGTGTTGAGCCAATCTTTAAGTTGGTGAATCGATCTGGCTCACTATGGGATATGTCTTAAATACAAAAATGGTCCAATAAGTTAGTAGCATAACGTTACTATAACATAAATTTTGAGAAATTTACTTATATATTATAATTGTATATGTTAGTTAATAATTCCTAAAAAAGCATTGTTAGCACAATTTGAGTAATATTTATTTTGCGATATTTTTTGCATTCAACATTATTTAACTCAACTCCAACATCAAGATCAGAGTCTATAAAAAATACTTTAATTTGATATTAAAGTAAAATACCACTAAAATAGTAAATAATTATTCCTGTAAAATTAAGTAATCATTAAACCTTACGATTACTAACTTATTGCTCGGGGGCGTTGATAAATAAGACTAGAAAATAAGGTAATATTTGTTAAGTTGTTTCTTAAATTATTTTAAAATTGATTGCATAGTGCACCATAATATGTGTTGTCGGATTTCTTGCTGATTCTTTTCAGGACAAAGTTTTATCCGAATCAGTGGTATATGCTGTGGCGGCGCTGTCGTCGCGCCACAAGCGAAAACACATCGAAGCCTAAATCGCGCTTACAAAGTTCCGAAGTTAAAGCAGCATATATAGAATAGCTCCGAACTACCAATCGGAGCGTTGGCCGCTCCCCGGGCAGAACACCTTGCCCGGCGGGAGATCTCCCCTTTTCCTTCCACCCGCCATAGTGGCGACCAATCGACGTGATATGAACACGCAACCAACAACCTTCGGAAACTACTATTTCAAACCTTCGTCATCACCCTCAAGTACCCATTCATTCGCTCCCGTGAAGATACTGTCTGCAGTCTTCACATTCTGCAAGCCATCTATCTTTACAAAGGTTCATCGCAGAACTGGAATAATAATGCTTCCTGTTCCTTCAAGCTACTCTCTGCACTACAGTGTTCGGCACGGCTCTGAGCCTTACTGCTCGCCTCTGCTTCACGAAACTCTGGCAGATTACTTGCCTTCTTCTCGACTCACCGCAGACTTACAAGGCAATTCCCTGGCACTTGCAAATTCGTCGACATATAGACTGTACTATCGACCTCCGGTCTGAGCAGGGGGGTGATGTGGCGGCGCTGTCGTCGCGCCACAAGCGAAAACACATCGAAGCCTAAATGGCGCTTACAAAGTTCTGAAGTTAAAGCAGCATATATAGAATAGCTCCGAACTATCAATCGGAGAGTTGGCCGATCCCCGGGCAGGACACTTTGCCCGGCGGGAGATCTCCCCTTTTCCTTCAATCCGCCACATATACAAAATAAATAATTTAGTATTAATTATTGAATTGATTAAAATTGATGATTACGTTGAGTAAAAGATATTTTATCATATTTTATTTATTCCATAGATTTTGTGTACTAAAACTATCAATCTGTTTCTCTGTACTTTGTTGTTTGCGGTTTCTGTTTTACTTACTTAGATAGCTGTCACCTCTCCGCTTCTCTTGGCAAAAATGTAACTTTAGTAATAATTGTTATAAAAACTACCCTATACGACACGCATAATCGTTAAATATATTATTAAGCTATTATTATTGAACTTGATTGAAGGACAAACATCCAGACAAACATAATACTTTCACATTTAAAGTCTGGTATTACAGTCACTTTGGATTAAAGCGATAGAGAAAGCACGAGACTTAATGGCATCCTAAAATTAAGTATCGTTTGAGTATAGGCAAAAGGATATTTAATCATTATAATTTCTTTCACAGATCACAACAGCCTTGCTGTCTTACGTCACTAAAACATGTACCGGTTACTTTGAATTCGTTCACTAAGGTATATACTTACTACTTCTAATAGGTATATTTTAATCTCTGGTGCCAGTTAAACTGATTCATTAGAGCAACTGTATTATGTGGTAGAGCCATGCTGCAGCTATATTAGTAGTATAGTTGTAATACGAGTGGGCCGGCTCGACTGGAGAATGACCACGCTCTCACAGAATACCAGTGTAAAATAGCAGCTTAACGCTGCTGTGTTTCGTATGGTGACTGTAGAGAACCGGAGACCCTTTTTACTGGAAATGAGGCATTCCATCTTAGTCCTCATGGGTGACAACGCATCTGCATTTTGATTTGTAATAGAGGATAGATGTCTATGGGCCGCAGCAATACTTACCATCAGGTGAAATGTGTGCTTGTTTGTCACCCTTAACCTTTAAAAAAAAACTTCTTACTACCAGGGATTGTAGTCAAGCACTGCCTAATAATAAATTAAAAAAAGTGTCGTGTAGTATAGGTGTCGTAAGAGGCAACTATTTGTTTATAAAATAAGGGTAACAAACGATCACACTGTCTATCCACTTGCTGTGTGGATGCTGTGTAGATACTGTGGCTCATGTAATTTTACATCTATCCTCGATTAAATGGTGGGAGCGCAATAGAGTCGATCACACAGTTCGTTCTATGGGTTTCGTAAGAGAAATTTATAATATTCATTAAATGTATTCCAGAAGAATTACAAGTTATGAATATAAAAAAATCGATCGTATAGTTTATAAATGTTTGCATTATTATGATAAAGCTGAAGCCACGGCTGCGTTGGCCCAAGGGTAAGTTCTGTGAGAGCGTAGTCCTTCCCTAGTCGAGCCAGCCCATTTGTACTACAGGTAATCATCTAAAGACTATGAATATCGGGTAAACGAACAAACGTCACGACTATCGAATAATCTGTCGTGTCAGTTAAATAGATTTAGTATTAGACGTTATACGTGGTAGAGCCATGATGCAGCTATATTAGTAGTTTAGCCGTAGCACGAATGGGTCGGCTCGACCGGGGAAAGACCACACTCTCACAGAATACCACCGTAAAATGGAAGCTTGACACTGCTTTGTTTCGTACGGTGAGACCCATTTTACTGGAAAAAAGGCATTCCATCTTAGTTGATTCTTTATTGAGGATAAATGTAGAGATGTCTATGGGTCACAGCAACCACTTACCATCAGTGCCCGTTTGTCACCCTATCCTATAAAAAAAGATCAAAGTAAAGTGTCCTATGGTAGCAGCGTAATATATTAGATAAATCTGTTAGATCTATGTATAACGTGTGGGATATGCCAGATATGATACAATACCCAGTCAGGTGATAGGAAATAGCGTCAAATGTGTAAAACGTTTGGTTCTGTGATGCCAAGCATGACGATCTAGGCAAATCTTTCTAATTGTAGGAGAGGCCTATGTCCATTAATGAACTTTTATGGGCTGATTAGAAAAAGAAGAACTACAAGTAACAATATTGCACCCGGTTTTTTATTATATTAGAGTTACAATGATCTCAACTCGGTCAATACCCGATGATAAGTCGAAACCTGCAACTAGCTTCAAACAAAGTAAACGATTTGTTGTCAACCCTGAGGACTGATACATAACATCTGACGCTCTTTATTTATACTGGCTATATGAAATTCCAAATATATATACATAATAGCCCGAGGATACTATAAAGTATCCCAGATGAAAATATTTATTCTTAATTTAAATTTCTCGGAAGTTCTTTAACCCGTGGTTTCCCTCCACATTAAACGTAAAATTTTTGGAGAATATTTTCGTACGTTGAATAATAAAAAGTTTGCAGTGTTTCTGTAAAGTATTATTAAACAGATAACTGTTTCATTCCATCATACTTGAGAAAATTTAGAAAAGGAATCTTGTAGTAGGTTTTTAGAAATTATTTATAAGATTTCCCTGCTGGAAATTAACCTTTTAGAGTTTTTTTTTATGATTAATATGACAAGCGAGCACACAGTCTTCCTGCTTGTAAGTGGATTCGGAAAAATACAGTTGCATTGTAACTGGGGATTAATATGGAATGGCTTGATACGACACAATTCTACTGTTTCATGCTCTTATTCTAAATTTAATCTGCAACGAGGCTCTATCACGTTAATAATATAGCTGCAGCGTGGCTCTAACACGTAACGTCCACGGCCACTGCATATGTTTTTCCACGTAGTATCAGGTGGAAACTACTCGTTTGTCATATGCTTCTTTTTAAAAAAACTGGCATATGTTACTAGATAGAATTATTTACAGACATCAGGGCACCACGCTAGGTTGGTGAGCGCAAAGCTACCTTCGTACAGGTAGTGCTGCTCCCCACCGCAAGTCTGTGAAATTCGGGTTTAGCTTGATTGAATAAATGTCATTAAGCAGTTGTAAATTAGGCAGTCTCAATAAGTCGAGATTGCTTACAAACCTATAGAAATTTAATATAACAGCTGACTTTTATCACAGAGACACAATGGGTGTATAAAGTATAAGCATATGGCATAAAAAAAATTATTTTCTTACTAAGTAAACGTTTTTATTAACAAAAAGCGATTAATGAATCATTACAGCCTTTCATACATCCATCGCTAAACATAGGCCTCCCCCAAGGAATGCCACAAAGCACGGTCCCGAGCCACCTGCATCCATCAACCTCCCGCATGTCTTACCGGGTCGTCACTCCATCTATTGGGGGGTCACACTACACTTCGCCTACCGGTACAAGATTGCCACTCGAGAACCTTTCCTCCCCATCGGTTGTCGGTTATTCAAGCTATATGGCCGGCCCACTGCCACTTCAGCTTACTAATCTGGGCTGTCGGTTACTCTGATTCTACTGCGGATGTACTCATTTCTAAGTTTATCACGCAGAGAAACCCCTAGCATAGCGCTCTCCATAGCTCGCTGAGCGACCTTGAACTTCCTCATACGGCCAGCAGTGAAGGACCACGTCTCAATTCCGTAAGTCATCACTGGCAACACGCACTGGTTGTACAGTTTCGTTTTTAGATTTTGAGGTATGTCCAACAAGAATATGTATCGTAGTTTCCCGAACGCTTCCCAGCCGAGTTGAATCCGTCGATTGAGCTCTCGGTAGAAGTTGGACTTACATAGTCGGACTATTTGTCCCAGGTAAACATACCCGTCAACAACTTCGAGCTTAGTGCTCCCATTAACTACCGGTATAGGTGTGACATGGACATTAAACATGATCTTTGTTTTGTCCATGTTCATCTTAAGACCTATCCGTTGGGAGACACTATTGAGGTCAGTGTCAGCATGATGCTTAGTTCCTCCAGCGATCCTGCCATAAAGACTATATCGTCAGCAAATTTGAAGGCGAGTGATGTACTCGCCATTGATGTTAATACCGCATCCTTTCCAGTCCAGTAGCTTGAAAACGTCTTCCAATGCAGCGGTGAAGAGTTTCAGGGATTTAACGTCACCCTGTCTTACATCTCTCTGCAGTTGGATAGGTTTCTCACTCTAATTCTGTACTCGGATAGCCATCGTAGCTCTACTGTGCAAACACTTCAGCACTTCGAAATACCAACATTCAACTTGGCGCCGCCGAAGGGACTGCAGCACCGCCCAAATTTTGACGGAATCAAAGGCTATCTCAAAGTCCACATACGCAAGGCAAAGTGGCAGATTATACTCCTCTGTCTTCTGTACAATCTGCCGCAGGGTACGTATGTGGTCTATGGTACTAAAAATTGTTCGGAAACCGGCTTGTTTGGGAGGCTGGAAGTCGTCAAGTCTGCGTGCGAGACGATTCGTAATGACTCTCGAAAACAGCACGTAGACTCAGCTCAGAAGAGAAATCGGTCTGCAGTTCTTTAAGAGAGCGTAGTCCCCTTTCTTGAAGAACAAGGCCACCGCACTTCTGCTCCACCCCTCCGGAGTAGTGTCACCATGGAGGACAAAATTAAAGAGCTTCTGAAGGACTTAAATTAAGAAAGATTTCGGGACTTTGGAGTAGAGCACGAGGAGGACAGTGCGTTGACTTCATTAGCTCGTATAATCGGAGAGTTTTTGTGTTCTTCTGCGGCGGGTCTTGCAGAACTTAGCTGCGACCGCATGCACAGTTTCCACGAGCTTGTCATTCAGATCGTCCACTTTATTGCAGTCTTCTAGGCACTGAAAACGGTTTTGTAACTCGAGCTGAAAGCTTTCGGGATTTAGAATTAGAGCACGAGGGGGACGGAGCGTTGACTTCATTAGACGAGACCTCTTCAACTTAACGTTTAGGTTCAGTGTGCCTCTAACCATTCGGTGATCGCTGCCGGTGTTCACCCTCGTGATCACGGAGACGTCACTGAACAGTTGTCGTCTGGTCGTCATAATGAAGTCAATCTCATTTTTTGTCGAACCGTCGGGGCTCGACCAGGTCCACTTCCAATGGGGCCGCTTCTTGAAAAAAGAGTTCATCATAAAGAGCCCCTTTTTCTCCATGAAGTCGGCCAGCTGCTGGCCCCTTGGGTTCCGTTGCCCTATTCCAAATTTCCCTACTTTCAGCTCACCGTTCTCTCTTGTGCCTAGTTTTGCATTGAAGTCTCCCATTAACACCGTATATTGGGTTTTGGAGGAATGCATGGCTCTAGAGATATCCTCACACATTTCCTCCACCTCCTCATCGGGGTGTGCCGAGGTTGGTGCGTAAACCTGTATGACCTTCAGCGAATACCGTTTGGTGATTCTGAGTATAAGGTACGCAACTCTCGTCGACACACTCCCGATCTTTACAACGTTGTTAACGAGAGACTTGTGGACGATAAATCCGACACCTCCTTGGGACAGATGGTCGCCCTCCCGGTGATAGAGCAAGTTGCCGGATTCGAGGATTACCGTGTCCTCCCCCTCTCTTCGGACTTCGGATAATCCTATAATATTGCAGCGCAACTTGTCTATCTCTTCTTCTAGCTCCACGATCTTCTCGTCAGTTCTCAGGGTACATGCGTTGTATGTTGCCAGTTCGAATCGTCGTAGGTGGCAACCGAACCTCCACCGGAGATTCTTAGCACCCCCTGCCCCGCCGTTACCATGGTCGCCACCGTAGCCAGAAATAGCGGGGCCGCCGGGGACTGGGGGCCGTATCTTTGTTACTCTCTTCATTGGGGGGTATTTGCCATAGTTGCCACGCTTGGCGAGCGGGTTGGCAACCGCAGTTTTTTTATTATAATTCCGTTGCCCTATTCCAAATTTCCCTTCTTTCAGCTCACCGTTCTCTCTTGTGCCTAGTTTTGCATTGAAGTTTCTCATTAACACCGTATATTGGGTTTCGGAGGAATGCATGGCTCTAGAGATATCCTCATAAATTTCTGCCACCTCCTCATCGGAATATGCCGAGTTTGGTGCATAAATTTGTATGACCTTCAGCGAATACCGTTTGGTGATTCTGAATATAAGCTCCCTCGTCGACAATCTTTACAACGTTGTTAACGAGAGACTTTTGGACGATAAATCCGACCCCTCCTTGGGACAGATGGTCGCCCTCCCGGTGATAGAGCAAGTTGCCGGATTCGAGGATTACCGTGTCCTCCCCCTCTTTTGGACCTCGGATAATCCTATAATATGCCTGTGTAGCTTGTCTATCTCTAATCCCAGCTCCACGATCTTCTCGTCAGTCTTCAGGGTGCGTGCGTTGTATGTTGCCAGGTCGAGTCATCTTAGGTGGCAACCGAACCTCCACCGGAGATTCTTAGCTCCCCCTGCCCCGTCGTTACCATGGTCGCCAACGTAGACACGAATAGCGGGGCCGCCGGGGACTGGGGGCCGTCTCTCTGTTACCTTTATAGGGGGGTATTTGCCATAATTGCCATGCTTGGCGAGCGGGTTGGCAACCGCAGTTTTTTTTATAAATGAATTTTGAAATTTAAATCATATGCAGCCTACTTTACATGTGACAATTATAAAAAAAAACGACGGGTTGCACTTCGGGAGTGCCGGCAGAAGTGAAAACTTGAATATTAACGTTATGAATTTTTGATATTTTGGAATGGTTAGGGAATAATTTTGCACGAATTGTTTTAATTATCAGTATAAAAGTACTACCATTTATGTGGTAGAATACAATATTTATTTATTGCGCTATCGTACACAAACATGACAATTTATAATACATTAAAAAGTTTATCTCTTAGAGAAATCACACACGAACGTTCGCGCAAGCGCCGGCTATCTACTCTCCGTCCGTCTTACGAATTTTCGATCAGGTCACGTGTCCTGACGCGAGTTTAACGTTTTATACCCGTTACAAAAAAAAGCGCTTTCACTTCAAAATTTTCACGTTTTCACTTCAAAATATCCGTGACGCCTTTGAGAAAAATAATAATAATAATAAAATTTAAGAAAACTCAATAGAACAGGCATTGATCATTAGCCGTGATTCTAGAAATAATTATCCTGGTGATTCTGAGCAAGATTCCAGGATAATTTCATTAAATCATTATATTGTCATCGGTCCTACAAGTTAGTGATAATTACATTAAACAATTTCGTTACATAGATAGGTAGATACATAGATACACGTGAAGCTAAGAAAAGCGTGTTAGAAAATAAATAAAACTGAAAACTAAAAGATCGGGGAAAAGTTTCTTCGTATTCTATAAACAAAATCAAGACAATTTTTTTTCATAGTTAATTTAATTATATTATAATATATATGTGCCATTTTGTTCGATAACTTGTTGCCATCTTATCATCATCATCATTACAGCCTTTCACTAGTCCACTGCTGAACATAGGCCTCCCCCAAAGAATGCCACAAAGCAGGGACCTGAGCCCCCTGCATCCATCGACTTCCTGCATATCTTACCAGGTCGTCACTCCATCTAGTGGGGGGACGCCCTACACTTCGCCTGCCGATACAAGGCTGCCACTCGAGAACCTTTCTTCCCCATCGGTTGTCGGTTCTTCGAGCTATATGGCCGGCCCATTGCCACTTCAGCTTACTAATCCGTTGGGCTATGTCGGTTACTCTGGTTCTACTGCGGATATCCTCATTTCTGAGTTTATCACGCAGAGAAATTTCGAGCATAGCCCTCTCCATAGCTCGCTGAGCGACCTTGAGCTTCCTCATCCGGCCAGCAGTGAATAACCACGTCTCAGTTCCGTATGTCATCACTGGCAACACGCACTGGGTGTACAGTCTCGTTTTCAAGTTTTGAGGTATACTTGACGAGAAGATTTTCGAGCCGTATTTTCCCGAACGCTGCCCAACCGAGTTGAATCCGTCGATTGACCTCTCGGTAGAAGTTGGACTTACCTAGTCGGACTATTTGTCCCAGGTAAACATACTCGTCAACAACTTCGAGCTTAGTGCTCCCAACATCTACCGGCATAGATGTGACATGGACATTAAACATGACCTTTGTTTTGTCCATGTTCATCTTAAGACCTATCCGTTGTTAGACACTATTGAGGTCATTGAGCATAGTTCTTAGGTCCTTCAATTCTGCCATGAGGACTATATCGTCAGCAAATCAAAGGTGATTGATGTACTCGCCATTGATGTTGATACCTTATCCTTTTCAGTCCAGAAGCTTGAACACGTCTTCCAATGCAGCGGTGAAGAGTTTCGGGGATATGACGTCACTCTGTCTTACACCTCTCTGCAATTGGATAGGTTTCGTACTCTGGTTCTCTACTCGGATAGCCATCGTAGCCCTACTGTACAAGCACTACAACACGTCGATATACCGACAGTCAAATAGCCACCGCTGAAGGGACTGCAGCACCGCCCAAATTTCGACGGAATTAAAGGCTTTCTTATAGTCCACATACGCCAGATATTTCTGGCATATGAGGTATGGCAAATTGTACTCCTCGTTCTTCTGTACAATTTGCCGAACGGTATGTATGTGGTCTATGGTGCTAAAGCCCTTTCGGAAACCGGCTTGTTCGCGAGGCTGGAAGTCGTCAAGTCTGCGCGCGAGACGATTCGTAATGACTTTCGAAAACAACACGTAGACGCCGCTCAGAATGGAAATCGGTCTGTAGTTCTTCAAGAGAGCATTGTCGCTTGAAGAACAAGTCTACCGCACTTCTGCTCCTTGCCGTTTTTAAGGTGCTGGAGAGCCATTCTAATCTCGCTCTGACTGGCGTCCGGGATATCATCGGAATAATGTCGGATAAGACTCGCTCTTGGATCGTTACTCACACTTGCGTGCGGCTCCAACGATGACGTGTACAGCTGTCCATAGAATCTCTCAATCTCACTCAAAATCTCAGGTGCCCCGGAAACGATGCTGCCACACTCGGTCTTCAGCTTTGACAGTTGGCTCTTTCTGGCAGACAGATCTCTGGCAAAGACTTTATAGCCTTGGTTCCGCTCGATCGCTTCTTCAATACGAGCTGTATTGAAGTTGCGTAAGTCCCGCCGCATGCATTTGGAGATCTGTCTGTTCAGTTGCCTGTATGCTGTCATATCTGTTGAAGAATGTAGCTTCATCTCTTGTCTAACAGCCATGAGATTAAGAGTGTGATCGGTGAGTTTTTGTGTTCTTCTGCGGCGGGTCTTGCAGAACTTAGCTGCGACCGCATGCACAGTTTCCACGAGCTTGTCATTCAGATCGTCCACTTTATTGCAGTCTTCTAGGCACTGAAAGCGGTTTTGTAATTCGAGCTGAAAGCTTTCGGGATTTCGAATTAGAGCACGAGGGGACGGAGCGTTGACTTCATCAGATGAGACCTCTCCAACATAACATTTAGGTTCAGTGTGCCTCTAACCATTCGGTGATCGCTGCCGGTTTTCACCCTCGCGATCACTGAGACATCACTGAACAGTTGTCGTCTGGTCGTCATAATGAAGTCAATTTCATTTTTTGTCGAACCGTCGGGGCTCGACCACTCTCTTCCTGTGGGACCGCTTCTGGAAAAAAGAGTTCATCATAAAGAGTCCCTCAATCTCCATGAAGTCGGCCAGCTGCTGGTCCCTGGGGTTCCGTTGCCCTATTCCAAATTTACCCACTTTCAGCTCACCCTTCTCTCTTGTGCCTAGTTTTGCATTGTAGTCATTAACACCGTATATTGGGTTTTGGAGGAATGCATGGCTCTAGAAATATCCTCATACATTTCCTCCACCTCCTCATCGGGGTGTGCTGAGGTTGGTGCGTTAACCTGTATGACCTTCAGCGAATACCGTTTGGTGATTCTGAGTATAAGGTACGCAACCCTCGTCGACACACTCTCAATCTTTACAACGTTGTTAACGAGACTTGTGGACGATAAATCCGAATTATCCGACACCTCCTGGGGCAGATCGTCGCCCTCCCTGTAATAGAGCAAGTTGCCGGATTCGAGGATTACCGTGTCCTCCCCCTCTCTTCGGACTTCGGATAATCCTATAATATGCCAGCGTAACTTGTTTATCTCTTCTTCCAGCTCCACCATCTTCTCGTCAGTCCTCAGGATGCGTGCGTTGTATGTTGCCAGGTCGAGTCGTCGTAGGTGGTAACCGAGCCTCTACCTTATTTCTTTTCTTAGATTCTTAGCACCCCCTGCCCCGCCGTTACCATGGTCGCCACCGTAGCTAGGAATAGCGGGGCCGCCAGGGACTGGAGGCAGTCTCTTGGTAACTTTCATCATGGGGGATATATTGCCACGCTTGGCGAGCGGGTTGGCAACCGCAGTTTTTTATTGTATTTTTGCCGTTACCAGGAAAATTCTGCTGCCCATCTCCTGCCTGTTTCCCTTTGTCGCCTTTTACGACACCCACGGGAAGATATGGGGTAGTGGATATTCTTAACCGCCACTACACGGCAAATCTTATAGGTAGTGACATAATTCCGTAGCTGTAGAAATCTTGGGATTTTTGATAAAAAAATGTGACTAGTAGTTTTGACAGTCCTCTCTTGATATTAATCTAACACTACACAAAAAATTCTGAAGGGACCGAAACAGGTAAAAATCTGAGTGTGCAAGGTCAGGACTATAATTATGGTGGCTGAATTAACACTTCCCAGCCAAACATTCTCAAATTTTTTGAGTAGCCAAAGATGTGTATGATCTGGCGTTATCATGATGAAAAGCCACTCGTTTTCTGTTGATAAATTCCGGCCGTTTTCTTTTTAATTTCTTGTTTGAGTCTTATTTTCTGTTGGCAATAGAGGCCAAATCGATGGTTTTGCCCGGCAATAAAGGCTCATAATAATCGATGCCCTTCAAATCCACCATAAACACAGCATTACCTTATTGCGTGTTAATCCGAGTTTCACTACAGTCTGTGGATCTTCACTACCCTTCGACCATGATCTTTTTCGTACGTTCTTCTCGTAGGTGATCCACTTTTCATCACTAGTGGTCAATCTTTTCAAAAATGGTTTGGTTTCATTACGTTTTAATAAAGACTCACAAATGACTATGTGTAGTCTTTAGGTCTCTTACAGTGAGCTCGTGTCGTACCCAAATATCGAGCTTTTTTGTATAGCCAGACTTTTTAAATGGGTCAAATCTGTTTTGTGGTCAATTCTTAAATCCTTGGTTATGTCGTAACTACTAACATGCCGATTTTGCTCTACTTTTTCAAAAATAGCATCTACTTTATACGTATGAGTGTGACCAGAGCGAACTGCATCTTTAACATCAAAATTCTCGGAAGGAAAACGCTTGAACCAACTTTGTACTACTCTTACTGACACTGTATTATGTTCAAAAACGTCGCATTTCCCTTTTTTTGTAATAAAACTGAAGAATTTATCGAATTTCTTCGTTAGATTCATTAATTTTGTTGTGAAAAATGGCGGGAAAGTGCTCGTTACTTTTTATTTTTATTTTTTTTTAATGTCCTTCCTCTCTGTATTTCCATATTGACACCAGCCACTTTATACAAACAAAATACGAAGAAAATTTTCGCCGACCTATTGGGTATATATCTCTACGTCGTTCACCTATTGAGTCAACCTTGTTATACCGACGGTAATTAAAGCCAGACATATATAATATTATGTTTATATTCATATACCGATAAACAGGGAGCCATCTTAGCGCAGGCACTAAGAGATCGCCGTAAATTTCACAGTACGCGAGCGAACCGGGTTCGACATCGTGTTTCGTTATAAATGGAATTTTCAAGTCCTGGCTTACCAGATGCTCAGCGGTGACGGACGTAATTATGAGGAAATCTGATTGTCTGTGCAATATAACATTTTTAGAAACGAAAGGATGCCTGGGTCCACTTTGACTTTAGACAAGTTCCGTAGATATAATTATTTTAATAATTTATTATTATTTTCAGGTACTAAGTACAACGTGGTCGTATTTTTCCGTAGCAACAAGTATTTATTTTGACAAGGAGTAGTGGATAGACTAGTGGAGTCTTAAAGAAATAAACACTAAAACACATCTTAAATTTATAATGAAAAATATTACACTTCACTAAGTATTATAAAACAACGTCGCATATTCTATCTGTCTGTGTATTTATTTCTTTTTTCTTAACACCCTGTAACAGTCAACAGCTGAACATAGGCCTTTATAATTGTAGGAAAGATTTACATTGTCGCCATGCATGGGAAGTTGACCGGAAGTCTCGCACTTTTGCTACTTCTCTTCGTTGGACATTAAACTTCTGGTATAACCCTACTGGCTATGGTCGGAATTTCTAAAAAAATTCGTGATATCTGCAGTAGAACCAAAAATACCTAACTAACGCCAAATAAATTTTAGTCCACGGTTAGTCACTAATCATTGAGAAGTATGGCCAGGACACATAAGTATGTAGGTGAAGAGTAAGGTCTCGTTTGTAATTTTTAAGGAAGGATTTAAATATTACACATGTTGCTACTGTTATTGTGTATTGTGGAGTAAAAATATATTGGATTTAATCAGTAAAACAAGTGCTAAAAAAGCTGCTACTCATAAATATATTTTTAATGAAAAATAGTAACAAACGAGCACACAGTCCACCTATGGTAAGTTGATACTTTGGCCCATAGACACCTACATCTATTGTGAGAGTTCCACCTAAATCCGTCCTTAGGTTTATGTTTAATGTGCATTCAGACAGGCAGACAGATAGCAAACAGACAGCAAACAGACAGACAAGGCTTTCAAAAGTTGTTGTTTAAGTATTTGTATCAATGAAAGTTGGCGCCAAGGAAAATATTAAAATAATATTTAAAATTCATAAACAGTTCTTCTGCACTTTTATTATAGTAAAATACATATAGACACAAATAATAGCTCAGATGGTTAGTGCTCGCGGTAAATTTCCACAGTACGCGAGTAACCCGGGTTCAATCCCCGCCGGCAACAATGAAATTGTTAATTGCAATTTTAAGTGCTGATTTACCACGAGATTGGCGGTGAAGGAAAACTTCGTGAGGAAACCTGCATGTCTGAGAAATAAGAAAAAAATGTATTTCGAAGACATGTGAAGTTTGCCAAAACCCTTTGGGGCAGCGCGGCGGACACTTCCTTTCCCTAAAACTCTCTCAGAAATGAGAGGAGGCCTGTGCCCAGCAGTGAGACGTATATAGGCTGTAACTTTGACTTTAAGAAATAATATTGGTTGAGCCGCACTGCCACGATTTATAGCCGCGCCGGACCTTTAGAATAGAATAGAATAGAATAATTTTTATTCAATATTGATTATTACATAATAATTATTGAAAGTCATTTTTTATTTACCACTGGTTCGGAAAATACCTCTGTCCTGGGAAGAATCAGCAAGAAACCCAGCGGTATTTTTTTTTCAAACATCACTTAACAATAATTTCGTTTATACAATTTTAAATGATTTTTCATAGAACCAGCATGGTGGCGATAACCTTATTCCCAGGGGTTATTTTCATTTATGTATTCCTTGATATTATAATAACCCTTTTTGTACAGTTTCTCTTTAATAAAACTTTTAAACTTGTTTATTGACAAACTTTGGACATGTTCTGAGATTTTGTTGTAAAAGCGTATACATTGCCCCATAAATGAATTACTAATTCTGTGGAGTCTAGTAACTGGCATTACAAGCTTATGTTTGTTCCTAGTGTTTAAGGTATGAACATCCTTATTCTTATTAAAGCTATTTATGTTTTTATGAGCATTATTTACATCGCCATAACTAATTCACTGCCGTTTGAGTTTGAAAATTAAAGAGGTATTGACAGAAAATAATACTATATCTTGATTGTCCCCTAGAAAATATAGTAAGTCATTAATATAGATTAAGAATAGGAATGGGCCAAGAATCGAGCCCTGAGGAACGCCCATTGATACTACGGATCCGGAGGAACCTTTACCATTGATTACGACTTTTTGAGTTCTGTTATTTAAATATAAAGTAAATAAGTCTAAGCGCCAAATTTTTTACACCGTAATGTTGTAGTTTCTTGATTAATGTCTCATGATGAACACAATCGAAATCCTTGGAAAGGTCACAGAAAATACCTAAGGCATCTTGTGAATTCTCCCAGGTATTAAAAATATATTTCATAAGCTCAACACCGGCGTCAAACGTCGAGCGACCGCTTGTAAAATCAAAATGGTTTTTATAAAGTAATTTATTAGTATTAAAAAAATTAACAATTGATCCAAAATTATTTTTTAAAAAAATTTAGTGAGAGTTGGTAGTACAGAAATAGGTCTTTAATTAGCGGGGTCCAATGCACTATCAGAATTAAGTAAAGGTTTTACTTTACTATACTTCATTAAATCAGGAAACACACTACAATCGATACAAGTATTAAAAATAATAGCAAGATGAGGTACAATTAAATCTATTATGGACGCAATCACTATAACGGAAATCCCCCACAAATCTGCGGTTTTCTTTACATCAATGGTTTTGATGTATTTTACAATATTATGCAGTAATACTTTTTCAAATCTAAATTCTTTTAAACAGGTATTAACATTCTGTTTGAGTAATGACTCGGCGACAGTTGGAGAAGTATTCAATGACTCTGTTCTAAGGTTGGAACATCAGTGAAATATTTCTCAAACACCGCTCCAACTTCTTGATTTGATTTAGTCAATTCAATATTTTCAATTCATTTTTTTAATCACATGAATTTGATTTAGTCAAAAAATTTATAATCTGATGACTGATTTCGAATTACATATATTTTCAAGATACGTAGTTTACATTTTATCGTACAAGATCCTAATTGAATTTATAAATAAGACATGGAGCATCGTCATAGATACAAATAATATCGGTTGAGCCGTATCGCCACACTGAAGAGCCACGGGTGACTATTTTCGTTATCTTTTTTTTTAATAATAAATTACTAGGCAGGGCGGATTGTCAATGGCCATGTTCAAAAATCGTTCATATAATTTTTCATACATATGATTTCTCGAAATGTTGAAACCATATTTCTTGTTGTAAAATATAATTTATTCTATTCCCTTCTATTTATATATTATTATTTATCCCCATAATATATATCATTTGCCATCATAAAATGTAATCCAAAAGGATTACAAGTTACAAATATTAAATAATCGGTCGTATAGTGTATAAACGTTCGCATTATTATGATACAGCTGAAGACACGGCTAAGGTGGCCCAGAGGTTTGTTCATCCATTAATTTAATTAACAGAAATTCGAAATAACATAAAATCGAAATTCCTAAAAGGGCTCTGAAGCTTAGAGTTTATTTGATAATGAGTTTGTATTTTATGGTAAATTAACTATTATTAAAAGTATTAGTAACGTAAATTTAATACGTGGTGGAGTCACAATGCAGCGATGCAGTGATGGCTACAGTATAATTGGCTTAATGTTTTGTATGTTTATTGTAGTGAGAAAACATTATGAGATAAATCATGGTTACTGGTAATGAGGCATTACATCTTAGGGATTAAGGGTAAAAATGCATATTTATTTGGAGTAATAATCGATGACTACATTTTTAAAGAAATTGAAGCAAATAATAATGTCAATAAAACACGACACAAAAAATTACATGAAAATCTTTGCAAGCATTTTATGATTTTAAAAGATAAAATATGAAATAATGGACTGCTGGTTTGAAATAGTTTCAAGTACCGGAATTCAAATAACGCTATTTGTTGCTATTACTATCAGTGTAGCTTAATTAATCGCTGCTGCCGGTCCGGTCTGAATATTTTGATGTAAAAATTAAAAAGAAAAAGCCATTTGGCACTTTTTCATAACAAACATATAATAAGCATTATACAACTAATTATTGTATTATAATGAGATACCTGTCAATATGTCAATAATGCTTACGAAATTATCACATAAAGAACTTTTAAGCTTCAACATCAATATAATTAATTAGTATTAATAACGTATAATAATCTATTTGTATTGAGTATCGAGTTTACTCTACGTTTTATTTTATCTATATTTAAGTTAAAAGATAATTTCGAGTATCGACACAGTTGCAATGAAATTTATTTCCAAATTTATTATTAGTTTTTTTAAGTAAATTTTACAATCTTTTTTTATAAGATAGGGTGACAAACGAGTACACAGTTCACCGGATGTGATGTGAGTGGTTACTGTGACACATATACATCTAAATCTATCCTCAATAAAGAATCAAAATGCAGATGCGTTGTCACCCGTGAGGACTAAGATGGAATGCCTCTTTGCCAGTAAAATGGGTCTCCGGTTCTCTACACTCACCATACGAAACACAGCAGTGTTAAGCTGCTATTTTACGTTGGTACTCTGTGAGAGCGTGGTCCGTCCCCGGTTGAGCCGACCCATTCGTTCTACAACTATACTAGAAATATACCTGCAGTATTGCTCTACCACGTAATTCTATTTTAATTGTAAAATGTTACATTAGAAAAAAGTCCCGCTGGGTTTCTTGCTAGTTTCACAGACAGAAATTTTACGAACCAGTGGTAAAAGTTAAAAAAAAACTTTCAATTTAATTATATGTGACCATGTAGTGGCAGTGTAATAATATCTGCTAATCCTTATCATCCATAAAAATAAAAAATAAGAAACTACGGGTGCCAACCCGCCTGTCAAGCGTGTTGGCTATCTACATGGGAAGCCTTTGTTCAGTAAAGCCTTTGTTGTTGTATTATGAGCTTTAACAGTAACAGTAAGAATATATATTGTCTGTTCTATATAATCGTTATGGAATAGAATAATATATTCCATTCTATTATCAATTAGATTGCCGAGGGGATTTCTTCTATAAACCTGAGGAGTATGAACAGTGGTAGCTTATTAATAAACGTACGATTGGCTTACATTATAAGTTTATAATAGGCGTGCAAATCTACACCTGAATTGAATGTGAACTGTGCTCAATATCGGGATGTAATAAAAATAATAACAAGAATGTGTGAATTTTTTTCAAACACCAATCTCACCTGCACTCGGTGCATTCTGATGATATGGAAGAAGCAGTGAGGAGGATATTCTTCTTCTTTTTATCAGCGTGTAACAACGTTTACATTTATTTAGGCACTCTCACTGAGCGTCAAGGTAGTTGTTGGGATAAGCGGTCCCCTTAAAACTTTATATTAGGCGACGATAAACTAAGTATGATTCCCGTCAATAACAGTTAAAATTTTAATTGCAATTTTAATTGCTGACTTATTTAGCATCGTGAGAAACTCGCATGTCTGAGAAGTCAAAAAGTCAAAAATATTGCGAGGACATGAAAAATGTCAACAAATGCGAGTGTGTGCACTTACGCTCTCTGCGTAATTAATTGGTTTGTTATGTTAGTTGGGATTCGTTGGGATACAGTGGATACTAACGTAATAATCTATTTTGTTTCAAAGTTATTACGTAACGTTTTAATAATCAACGTTTAAATAATTAATCAATGTTTTAATAATCATTATGTTTGATTATTAAAACGTTACGGAAGTTAAGGTAAATATTTATTCACGATCATAATACCATAAATTTGATTTATAAGATACGATAAACAAGATTTTATTATGTTAGTAGAAGTGACTTTATATAAATCACTTCTACTTACATCAATTTAATTTATATTTACCAGTGATTTAATGATAATCGTCGTCTAAGAAATTTCTTGAAATTTCTTAGATGACGATTTAGACTTTATAAGCTTTTCAAGAAAAGCTTACAAATTTTGTAAGCTTTTCTTGAAAAGCTTACAAAATTTGTAAATTCTTTACCGAAACGAAATAAAACGGTAAAACCTACGCTGCTAGACAAAACAAAACAGAAACCTTGTTACTAATAATAATGTATAAGAAGACTAAAAAAATCAATGGGTACTTAGATGCTATAAAGCGTTCGTTAAAGTTTTGTGGCAATATCTAGCTGCAATTGTTTAGCTAAGTTGCAGTATATGTAGCGCAACGTAGTGCAATGTATTTTATTCTATAGCCTCAAAAATGCTTCACGCTTATGAACTCAACAGCTCAGCAATTCAGATGAAACAACATTACTGGAACTATACTCTGCAAAGTTGTACAATAACATTGCAGCAAAAGCATCGCTAGCAACTTTGGTGAGCTATAGTTTTCCCCTCAAGATTTCTATCAAGGTTCAGTTTTATGGCACATTTACGAGCCTCTTACGAGTACTAACGTAAAAAAATAAACTAGACAAAATTTCTATTGAATTGAATAGCTTCTCATCGACATCAGACACCACACGAACGCAAATTATTTAATCATATCTTAGTCTTCGAAGAAGTTGTGTGAGAGACTTTCGAGAAACAATTCGTCAAGTCTTATTGTCAATCGAGATGTTAATGACTTTCGTAAAATGAATATACACCCTGATTACTGTAGATAACAATGCAAATCACCAGGTAGTACTTGGTTGGGTTTTGAGGTAATAGCCTTGTTTACAGTATGTCACTTCTTGTCTGCTTACCCTTAATAATGAATTTCCATTGAAAGTATTTCTGTATAATATATGACTGGAATTATTCGTTTTCAATTTTTTTTTTATTGGTGCAGTTGACATCTTCACAAATTTTCGGAAGTTTACCATAGTTCATTATTTTGTTATATAATGTAATGAATACAGCAGTAACCTTAATTCAATATTATTATTAATGAAATAAAATGAAATATCGGTCACTATTCTTTTACTGAAGTTTTGTATTACATTTTTTATCTTCATCAGACTTAAAATAGTCCACAGCTATGGTGAGATAATTGATAGGAAGTATTTGCTTCTAGCCTGTCAATTTTCTTACTAGAAAATTTTGAACCACTTTGTATCGTTGCATTTTAATATCCTATTATCGGTTATTGTTCTATCGTATTTTGTATTAGTTAAAGTCTGTTGTTATAATTTTTGCTAAAGACGAATGCGATATATATGCGCAATAACTTGCCAATGCCAGTTTATATGAAAATATCAAGACTGAAAAACATTTTTTTAAATGTAACAAACTACCTAACAGCATACTTGATGATAAATGCTTATTACAGTTGCTGGACATCTGAAACCGACTTGAAACGAAGTTGTGACTACACGGTCACCCTGCGGACGAAGGTAGATTGCCTCACTAATTTTTATTATGTAGGGAGACCAAGCCTTAAAATTAAAATATATCAGTGGGTGCACTGCAATTAGCGGAAAAAGACGACTAACTTTGCGGTACTAAAACCGACGGAGTTCTAGGCATAAAGGAGCCTCGCCACTTTTAAAGGTTAAAGTGAATTCTGACGAAAATTTTCAATTCCTTAATAATAAATCACTAGATGTAATATTATAAAATTGTCAAGTTTAAAACAGTGACTCTATATTTAAAATTGTTACGAAGTTTTATTAATCATGTCTGTTTTTCAATAAACATTATTCATACGTTCGCTTGGAACATATTATTTGCTATAGTTTCTGAACTTTCATTGAAATGCAATATTTTAAACAAACATACTCATACTCAGGCAATACGTTTCATTTTCCGGAACAAATATTGAAAATTATTTTAGTAAAGTATAGATAATATTGGGATTTCACGACGAACAGTCGTAACAGAACATTTAAAAGAATTGATTATTGTAAAAAAAATGTGAAACTTTCTTACGTCAATAACTTTCTGGGCTATCGAGGTAACAAACATTTGTTGTTAAATGTTTAATCTTCACTGTAGTTATAATTTATATTGAACATATCAAACCCTATTATTTTAAATTTTTTAAAATTATCAAAGTATTATTACGATTCTTTTCTGAATTCCGAGTCCGTAAATTTAGGCGAGAAATATTTGTTAGTTGATGACGTTTAAATACGATCGAGCGAGGGATGATCGTCGTCAGTACTGTTATCGATTCCAATCTACTTCTTTAACTCAGTTTTCACCCCTGTAACCATAGGTACGTTAAAGTACCCCAAAACGTTGGTAATAACGAGATAGAGCCATGCTGCAGCTATATTATGGTTGTATCCCGGTTCGACTCGACTGGGGAAGGACCACGCTCTCACAGAATACCAGCGTATAATAGCATCTCAATGATGCAGTATTTCTTATGGTGAGTGAAGAGAACCGGGGACCCTATTACTGGAAACGTGGCATTCCATCTTAGTCCTCAGGGGTGGCAACGCATTTGCATTTTGATTCAGATATCTATAGGCTACAGCATCCACTTACCATCAGGTAGACTGTGTGCTCGTTCGTCAACTTTATTCTATAAAAAAGGAATGAAATAATTAAACGCCACAAAATCCGTAAAAACTACCCGTACTTTCTATTAATGTGTAATGTTCAACTCCGCGATGTTAGCACCTCATGTGCGGAATTTCGATTTACCAATTATATCATGTGAAAGGTCAGAAATTGGTCATAAAAGGTCAGTTGATCTTATTAATTTGGTCAGCGTTAGAAACATTTTTATTAAGGGTTAAAATTTTCCAAGGTCATTGAGAAATTTTAGCACCTCATTCGCGAAAAAAATAAAAAATAAAAAATATGTGCGATCGAGAAGCATTCCTTGATATTTTGTGCTATAAAACGTTGTTTTGTACCAAATTTCCAGATTCTGAGTTCACGGGAAGTACCCTGTAGGATTTGATTTCCTTGCGAATGTCGAAAATTTACGGCATAAACGGCTGTATCTTTTTTATTGTGTTAGCTTAGATGTTTGATTTTTTCACAGCTCGAAGGGACAGTAGACTTGAGTATTTGAAATGAATTTCAGCTTGATACCTCCATGCGTTCCTAAAAAAAGGGTCTTGACAGACAGACAGATGGACAACAAAGTGATCCTATAAGGGTTCCGTTTTTTCTTTTTGAGGTACGGAACCCTAAAAATCATGTTTATATAAAATTTTTATAAAATAAGCTAGTTAACTATCATCCCCCAAATCCCACGCATGAACTTTCACCTTCACATAGTTTAAAAACTTTCTCCACTATTATATATTTGATAGTGGAAAATGTCTAAGTTCTTTTTCTCAAAAATAATATAAAAAATATCCCCCCCCCCCCCCTCTGTCTCGTTCATAGTAAAGAGCTGTGGGTAAGTGCTCACTGCCCTGATACAATTAACCGTCCCAAAGCATGCGCGTTACGACAATGCCAACTTATTTATTTTTTTAAATATTAAATTAAACTGACCCAATATTTATATAAGCTGACCAATTATCAGCGAATGCTTCTCGATCGCGCATAGGTGGAATTTTTTATTTTTTTTCACGAATGAGGTGCTAAAATTTCTCAATGACCTTGAAAAACTTTAACCCTTAATAAAAATGTTTCTAACGCTGACCAATTAATAAGATCAACTGACATTTTATAACCAATTTCTGACCTTTCAGATGGTATAATTGGTAAATCGAAATTCCGCACATGAGTTGCTAACATCGCGGAGCTGTAATGTTCGCGCATATATATATAAATATATATTTAATCATGGGGTGTAATAAATCACTTAATATTTTTATCGACTGCCCCAGAAGGAGGGTACTGTTTTTCGAGAGTATCTATGTATGTCTATTTCTTGGGCACGCTTTTTAGCCTAAACGGCTTGATAGGTTTTAACATATAAGGTATCGTATATTTGTCTTAACTGTGGAAGTTACAAATAATAATAATCACAAACAAAAAAAGGAGAGGGTTAGGTTTTTTGTCAGTTATCTTTTATACGCAGGCGGCTTTTTGTTACTGTTTTAACCTAAGCTTGATGATGAACATGAACATAATATACACTGGCAAAAAACATTAGATGAAAATAATGTTGACAATACTTTAGTCTGCGTACCACTACTACAGTAGATAAAGACTTGGTTTAAAATCTTAATTCATAATGATTTCTACTCAATTAATATATTTGGATTTCAGAATAAAAGCTACAGGCTAAAGCAGTTTCGATTATGGCTCTAAAAGGTAAAAGCTGCATGCATATTTCATGTTAGGCTCTTTGAAATCCCCCGCATATTCGTGATGCAAGCAAACGAGCTCACTTGACGTAGCTATACCTTACTAATGCATATTTTTAATTATACGAGTACTTGTTATTTATTGCATTGATATTTTCCCTCAAGTATTCATACTCGTATTAAACGAATTAATAGATTTTGTTCAAACATGTTTTTTTTGTCCTGAGCAAGTACTACAAAGTAGCCAGGACCTACTAAGTACCTACGAGTAGTAAATTCCTTACGATAGTTCGTCAACAAATAAACAATGATTTTATAAGGAATTTGTTTCATCGACAACTTCTTACGTATTCCAAAGTTTAGGCTGTTAACATTTATAAAGTAGGTACTTATTAACTACCTAGCTGTTTTCTTATCTCCTTAATGTAAACTATCAGGTTTCGAAAGATCCTTTAAACTTATAGGTTTTGTATTATTGGCTTATGTTGAGTAAAAAATTTGAAATTATGTCAAATATTGTTTTTTACTTAAAAATTTAATCTAACTTATAAGTGGTAAGTAGTGATACCGCCGAAAACAAAATTATTAAGTGTGTTGCTGCGTGCGTGCTATTTTTAGAGTACACACGGTCACACGAACGCTCAATCTGTTGTTATGGCCCATAGATCTACCCACCATCATCTATCCTCGATTAAGAATCAAAATGTAGTGTTGTCATCATCATCAGTAAAAAGTATCTACATCTTAGTCTACGTCTAAGGGTATACAAAATACAGCGACATCAGGTTGCTATTTTACGCCGATAATGTGCGACCCATTCCAGCTGCAATTTACAGTACTAACCGTTATATCTCAGTGTCAGATCAACGTGACGGCGAGTGAAACACTTTTAGGCTCAGTTTTATTAGACTCGTAACAAAGACATGACGGTTACAGTGTCTTCTGAACTTTTTAGAATGTATTTTTAGAATTAACCTAAACTACGTATAGTTTATACGCGGTAGAGCCACGCTGCAGCTATTATGTTTGTAGCACGAATGGATCAGCTGGACCGGGAAAGGACCACGCTCTCAAAAAATGCCAGTGTTAAGTAACTGCTTAATGCTGTCGTGTTTCGTATGGTGAGTGTAGAGAACCAAATACCCTTATTACTACAAATGAGGCATTTCATCTTAGTCCTTAAGGGTGATTTCGATGTAAGTGGGCCTATGGGCCACAGCATTTAAACTTACTATTAGGTGAATTGTGTGCTCGTTTGGCACCCTAATTCCATAAGAAAACGGTTTGTAATTTTTTAATAATGAACAATTTATGGATGCACATTGAAATGTAATTTATTTAATAAAAGAATAATTAAATATAAAGCGACACCTCAAGTAATAATAATAATGTCGTGTAGACCAAATTTTGTTCACAGCGGTCAGTTTTACAGGAAACTAACCATCTGCACAGAACGGAATATAGTGCACAAATGTGTGTGTGGATAAACCTAAGGAATAATATAGTATATGAATACATTAAATAATTAAGTATTTCTTTAAATACGGGTGTTGTTACATACAATTTGCGTCGATATAATTTTTCTTTTTATAATGTGCTGGTGCTGCAAAATGCCACCTTACAACATTGCACTCAGTGCAGAGACGTGCTAAGAGGCTCATTGTTAACCTTGTTTTGGTTGAATCAAATCTTTTCAACCTCGAGCACGGGCGCAGAGAAGCCAGCCTCTCGTTATTCTATAGAATGCATTTCGATGAGTGTGCGCAGGAATTACACGCTTTAATTCCTCCCTCTCCTCGCCACCATCGGACAACCAGGTAGTCGGGGCGTCTTTGCCCTTTGTTGTTGATATTCCACACATTAACCAAACGGTTTGCTTAGTCTTTTGTTATGCGTAAAGCAAAAGAGTGGAATAATTTGCCCGAGTCTACCTTTCCGTCCGAATGGAATCTGGGCGTCTTCAAGGCAAGAGTGAATAGGCTTTTCTTACGCTAAGACAGTGCGACTTAGCATCTAAGACTACATCACCACTTATCACCAGGTGGGATTGTGGTCAAGCACTGGCTTATATAAGTAAAAAAAATTTAATACGTAAATTCACATTAACAACTTCAAAGAACATATAAACGCTTTCAAATTGAACGCTGCGTAATATTGAAGCATAAATGTACAGTTACGAAGTTATTCAAGTTCACGTGTTCCTGAGAAACTACTTGCAGTAAAAGCTTATTGGGTTACCGATAGCAAGGGAGCAGGCTCTTGTTAAATGTAATCAAAGGCAATCCGACACCTTGCTAGAATTGATTTAACTCACGGTCATTTAACTCTGAAACTTATGCCTTTCAAACTGTAAATAGAATGTCCTTTCTGAAATAAACTTTCCAAGCGCTATTCGAATTGACTTAAAACTTTTTCATAGAATGTGTACGAAAGTTCGACTGGAGTAATATAATCATATATCAGAGTAGTAGAATACCACGGGTATTCTACTATTGACGGGCAAGAATACCCACTACCACATATATTACTGTGAGTGTCGAAAGAGGCAACAGAGTGAAAAAGAGGCAGCGTAAAAAAAGTAAAGTTATGGCCTGTATAATGCAGCTGCTGGGCACAAGGCTTTGAAATGAAGAGCAAAGAAATATCCACCATATGCTGCCAAAATGCATATCTGAAGACTTCACATGTCATCGAAATATTTTTTTATTTCCCAGACGATTTCTTCTTTCACCGCCGAGTACGTGACAAATCAGCAATTTAAATTGCAATTAATAATTCCATTGGTGCTGGCAGGGACCGAATGCGGGTTGCTCGCATACTGTGAAATTTACGGCGAGCGCTTTGCCCCTGAGCTACCTTGGCTCTTAAAATAGCTAAAATACCAACGTAATGCTGATGCGTTAAAGCCCCCTTCATCGTTACAGCCTATTAAAGGCTACTGCCGAGCATAGGGGGGATATTTGCTATAGTTACGGCGCTAGGCAAACGAGTTGAAACCGAAGTTTTATTTTTATTTTTAATTGTTATTAGAAAGACGCTGCTGCCCATCTCCTGATTTTATCCCTCTGTCGCCTCTTACAACATCCACGGACGTTGTTACAATACGATGCGTTAAAACCAGTAACAGGCAATTACATCTAAGTCGTAGAATCTGCAACATTTTTACTCAAAACAACATCCACTCACCATCAGGCGGGATGTGTGATTGTGAAAAGCCACTTACTACCATGTGGAATTTTAGTTCAGTCTTCAAGTCTCGTCTATTTATAGTATTTTTCGTTTCATTTTAGGAAGACGCTGTTGCCCATCCCCTGGTTTGTTTCGTTTTTTTAATGACCTTCAATAAGTATTATGTAATAATCAATATTAAATAAAAATTATTCTATTCTACTCTCTTGCCTCTTACAACAGCCACGAGATTAGAATTTACAGCAGATACTTTATTAGAATTAACAGCAGATATTTTATATCACTATCATCATTACATCCCTTCACAAGGCCACTGCTGAATATAAGCCTCCCCCTAGGAATGACACAAAGCACGGTCTTGAGCCACCTGCATCCATCGACTTCCTGCGTATCTTACCAGGTCGTCACTCCATCTATTGCGGGGACGCCCTACACTTTGTCCGCCGGTACGAGGCCGCCACTCGAGAACATTTTCTCCCCATCGGTTGTCGGTTCTTCGTGCTCTACGGCCGGCCTATTGCTACTTCAGCTTACTAATCCGTTGGGCTATGTCGGTCACTCTGTTTCTAGTGCGGATATCCTCATTTCTAAATTTATCACGCAGAAAAATTCCGAGTATAGCCCTTTCCAAAGCTCGCTGAGCGAATTTAATATACCACCATGATATTGTATAAAACAAACATACATATTTTACATTACATACACATTTTAACTTGATGTTATTCCAAAAGCAGTACTGTAATAAATCAATAATTAAGTCTAGCCGATTTATTTGTGAGTTAAATCTTGATTTTTAAAACAAACTTCCCCTTTCTTCCGATTTTATTTGAGTATGGTCTTAAGCAAGTGCAATGAATGCATACAATCGATCTTCGCTTATCGATGTGATTTTTCAACTTACAGACGATATTTTCACTGAACATTTAGTATAAGCGTATGAAATCTTTCTTACCTAAAATGTCTTTGATAAAGATAAAAATTGTTTAAATTTTAGAAAATCACAACCAGATATTTGCAGAGGTGATTTTTTAATATAATATCACGTGTCGTAGCAAAATATCGTGACGTAATTTTTTATTGCCTACTTGAAGAATTTAATTTATTTTTGTTTGATTATTTTAGTATGGTTGTAGGCTTGCCTGTTCTTGAAAGAATCTACGTCCAACAGTGGTAGTGGCTTATGAGGTTATGGTAATATAGTGAATAGAAGCACGACATGTTTTCATGTAAGTTGAGGAGTAGAACCAACCGTTGTTTAGGTAATACTTGTCTTTAATTTCACACATCGCAATAAAATCCCCAGATCGTCTACGAATAATAGCCTCAATGTACGAGACTATACAAAAATGTACGAGTGGTATTACGATTGACTGATCATACAAAATACAAATCGTCCATTAATTGGGAGAACTTCATAGCCAGTAGTGAACTCATTGCGGGTTCATAAAATAATTATATAGCACAATAATGTCATAAAAATAGCTAGCTATCTGCGCAGGACGGGATTATAGAGCGTGTACATGTGTCCAAACACATGTACGCACTCTATTCTCTCATTCTCATAATCTAATGATACATTAATTAGATACGACCAGAAAGAAACCTGGCGCTAGACTAACAACTTTCTATGCTTTCTGAGGCACGGAGCCGAACGCTTACTGAGTCAGGACTCAGGGCTACTATTGAAAATATATTGACAGTAAAATTAAATAAATGGTCTTGTCAGTATTCGAAACCGGGGTCATATAATCAGCAGTCCCGTTTACGGCCACTGGAACAATAACACAGAAAGAAAATAGTAAATTCGCACAACATAATCATAGTAAATATATAATAGTAAATGTAACAAAGTAAATTAAAAGACGAATGCTCTCGACGTATACGCACTTTAATAATAAAGATGATTGGTTAATGGTGTTGGCGGCTATCACTTCACTTTTACGGGTATATTTTCTATATTGAAGGAAAGTAAGAAAACACATTTATTGGAGGTGTAAGCATATGAAAACAATTTTAATATCCCTTCAAATTTTTAATATTATATGACTTGTTATAATCAAAACTATTAATGATGAAAATTTAATAACATAAATAATAATAAAACATTACTAAAACAGAAACTACATTATTGGGTAATTGCTAAATATGTGTTTGTATTTTTAATTAATTAATTAATTAATCAATTCTTTGCATGGATAGTTTCTTATCTTGCTCTCTTCCCTTGTGTTCTGTATTCCCTTTAATATTATGTCCGATAATTTTAATATTACAAGTGATCAACATAGTTGCATAATTTATGGCTTTCGTTCTAGCCTTGAAGCTCGTGCATATTTTAAGCGAATATACAAAGTATAAGGTAGATATGGATATCTAGGAAGATATAATTTGCCATAGGACAGTTTTTTTAAATACTAGTAATGCTATTAAACATTACTAATATTCCCTTAAACCACTTCTGGTAAGCTTAAAATGCTCGTGGTAGAAGTGGTTCACGACAGTAGTCGAATGGCGGATTCGAACCCACACCTTTCGAGTTCGCGGTCCGCGCCCTGCCATTATACTACTGACGCTTCAAACTGTGTGGTATAGGTTTGAAAAATTTAAACAGGCAATTAAAAGGTTAAAAATCTATTATTATATCACCTTGTACTAGTTCTTTGAAGAGAATCAATACCATCAATACCTCACTACCAAAAAATATAAGGTCATAATTATATTATTATAGCTCAACATCTACCTTCGTATGCACAAAATATGAATATTAAATTATTAGGATTTTATATCGCATCAAAAGAACACAGACAATTATGGACGAACATTCTTTAATTAACCTTAATGCCGCAGTATTAAAAATATGTTGTATGAGAATAACAGATGATGAGCAATCTGAAATTTCTTGTTCGAAGACATTAGCAGTAATCATTAAGATCTTCAAAAGACTGCTATGGAAGCATTTTCTGAACACAGCAGCAATTAATGATATAATTGTGCTACCTTTATGAGGATTTTGGTGAGCGTTTTACGAGGAAGCCTTAAATCGCTTACCCGTTCTGTGGTCAATACGAGCCTAGGTTTAGTAGCCCGAGCCGCCGAATAATAATGGTAATTGTTCGCGCAAAAGCGTTAGTGTCAGGCATCGACGTTAGATGGCACTCGGCTCGGCCGATACGGGATGAAGTTCGTGCGTGTTGAACGTCTGAGCTTGCTGAACGGTGAGAGTCGAGAGCGAAAAATGAAGTAGTCCTTTTCATCGCGTCGAAAGAGCACGCGTTCTTGGTCGGGAAGTCGGAGGCGGAATCTGATAGGCGCGTATAGTAAATATACCACTGGGAATTGTAACGCGCATTCCTGTTTTGTTAGCTTCATCCCGGGACTTAGGGTCTAATTCAGAATCTGTATAAGTGGATTCGACCGTATTAGTTACTAGTGCGGTAGTTGATATTCTAGAAATAACGGTGATCTTTGATCCGTACGTTCTGTGTTCATTTTCGCGAGTCAAGCGTTATAACAAACGAAGAAAGTGACTGCGGAAGGAGACCGTAGTTTTGGAGAGGAGCTGAGGGCGGAACTGCTGCAGAGGGAACGGTCTAATAAGGTCAATAACACTACCAGCCACACCCAAATACACATCACTGACCTTTACTTTCCTAGCACTATACATCCACACGCGACCTGACCGAATCCTGAGGGACCAGTCGCCTTGAATAGAGGTAAGTAAGCTCCCTTTTATCATAGTGTGACGCTCCCCCTGAATCGTTTAATGTAACTAGAATTTTTTAACCCTTGGCGTTAGGACGCCCGACCAGCATCTGCCTGTAGCTTCTTCGTCTGTGGGCCGCGAAGAATTCTACTCCTGGGATGGGCAGCTGTTGGCCGTAACATTTGGTAGCAGAGCGCGGTACTGGGATCGATTCCCGGTCGATCCACCGACCGTAGTGTTTGATAAAAATTAAACACTTTTGATGGCAGGGAGCGTTGGGTTGATTGGTTTAATTTGTGTCGACAATCGCGCCTGTCCGTAATACGTAAAAATATATTTTTTTATTATATACGTAATAATAAAATTCCTTTCTTTGGTGGCTTGATTTTTTTGTTGTTAGCGGGTAAATTTGAAAAGCCGCGCCCGGTTCGCGCGCAAGCGGGAGTTTGTGTCATGTAGGTAGATGGTTATTTTTACGTAATCGGTTAATTATCGTTGTCGGATAGTTGTAGTGTATTACTTATCGAAGGGTCGATTTCCGAGCAAGGCATTTTTTGTTGATGTGTATCTTCGTTATGTATCTTTCGTATTGTAATTTGTATTTGAACTAAAGAGTAGTAATTTGTATTTACGTAATTTGAATTTAACTTGATTTGATCGCACTCGTATTTGTTATTGTTAATTTGATTTGTCTTTTCTTTTGTACTAACTTGTGTTTGATTTGATAAATAGCGGTTCTTATTTGTGTAATTTCTATTCAACTCGATTTGATAGGAACTGCATTAGTTAGCTGTTAATTTTTATTGTATTTTTTTATTTGTTATTTTTGTAATTGCGCTCGAGCCGCGTCGTAATTTGTATTCAGTAGTAATGTCCTCGCCCAAGATGCTAATCCGTTGCCTGCGGACTGAGTTACGCTGGGCCACCAGCGCCCATGCTTTGATAGGTCGACCGGATAGGGTCCATAACTTGATGAAGCGGTTTGAGCAGGTCGATGCTCGAAGGGCTGCAGTGGAGGAGGCTTACGCTGAGCTTAAAGATTCGGATGTGGAAAAGGGAGTCCTGGACTCCTGCTTCGCAGACTACGAGCAGTTCTTGTCGCTCACGGACGAGTTGATCGAGGCTGAAGGCAGTTATGCCGAGAAGGCGCGTGAAGCTCGGACGAGTGGCCTGCCCGAGTCCTTTCGGAAGCAGCCTCAGCCGGAGCTGTTGGGACGACTCCCAACTCTGGACTTGCCAAAGTTCTCCGGGGTCTTTTCCGAGTGGCTGACCTTCGTTGGTCTTTTCGACGGCCTAGTGGACGCCCGGAGTGACTTGACCCCGAGCCAGAAGATGGCGTACCTCCTGGCCTCACTGGAGGGGGAGGCCCTGGGCGTTGCCAGCCATTTGAGCTTGTCGGACGACGCCTACAAGACTGCTCGGGACCTTCTGAGCCTCCTACTGCTTAGTGACCGGGCCAGATTACGTCCGGACCTGTTGGATCCAGTGTTGGTGGCCTGTAATATGTTGAGGCGGCTGGATTTACCAGTGGGCGAATGGGCCTTCTTGTTGCTCCGCATCGTGCTGTCCCGTGTACCTCTCGACCTTCAAATGCATTTTGAGGAGAGGTACGGCGGGGACGAGGCCTCCTTTATTCCGCCCTTCTATGAACTGCTGCGGTTTTTGGAGGAGCAGTGCCGACAGATCGAGCACGCGGCGGGCACAGTCGACGACTTACGAGCCGTGCCCAGTGAAAGGCGAAATCCGCCGGGCAAGTCGTCGTCAACCCCCCCCCCCCCCCCTGCTTCTATTGTCGAGCATCTGATCACCGGGTAACGTCTTGCCCGAAATTATTAAGTAAGCCGGTTCCAGCGAGGCGAACTATCGCCAAGGAGCGCCGCTGGTGCTACTCCTGTTAGGAAGGGCACCTCCAGCGAGACTGTCCGCACCGGCGGCCCTGTCTGCATTGCCAGGGCAATCACCATGTCGAACCGTGCCTGGGTGCGAACGGCGTCTCCTCTCGGGGCGCTGCCAGGCCCTCGACCCCCACGGGCGGGGGCGCTCCGCCATGCCCTTGACGGGCGACGCTCGGCGCCCGCCGGCTAGCCACCAGGCCCCTAGGTTTGAAAGGTAACATGGCTATACCACTTAAAGCTCTGCTTACTGGAAAAGAGGTAAATTTTATTACATTTTCCCACTGGTATTTTCTATGATCTATTTATAATGTACCTCATAAACGTGTTCTTGTTTTTTATTGTTTCAAAAATTATAATAATTTGATACAAAAATTAAGGTTTAATTATAATATACCAAAAGGCTCCCAGATCGTAATTCTAAGATTTAAAATCAAACAACATTTGTTCTACGTCTTTTGTGAAACTTATCACTTTTCGGAATAATTAATTTAATTTTCTATTACTGTGGTAAACTATATTTTCAAAAGTCGTTGGTTTTAAAAGGTAGGAATATTACCTATAAGCTGACTTCTTCCTCAGTTTTTGCTCTACGTAATTACGTCATATCGTAGACAGCCTCTAAGGTTAGATTCAAGGTTTTTATCGTGATATAATAATTACTTAATAATCCTTTTCTGTAAACAAATACTTTCATAGTCTTTCAGTCCTAAAGTTTGCTAATCATTATTCTGTAGTAACAACAGGTTTTGAGATTTATTTTTATGGTACAATTATTAATGAATATAAAGCCGTTTTCAATATAATATTATGTCCGAACGCCACGTAGATGGATGTGCATTTTTTGTAACGTTAGTACCGACGTGAGACCTGAGAGGCCGCGTATATTATGTAGTGTTTTCTAAAGAAAGTGATGATTTAAACATACGTCTTTGCATTATAAAGAAAAGTAAAGAGTTTTAAGTAAAAATAAGTATAAAAAGGAATTCAACTTAATCAAATTTTTAAATATAAGTCTACAATAATATTTGACTTGAATTTTGGGAAAAAATCCGACTAAAAGATAGAAAAAATCAAAACACGAAGAATAATCTTCTCAGAATAACAAGAAGTAGTATTTCTTACTTATGACTTATATATCTTTTATAAAAATTATAAAGTAGGAACATAAACCTTCTGTAAAAAAATGACCACTGTCCAACTACACCTTAAAATCTAAGCTCAGGCAAGGCACATTTCTTTCGAGCACTGAAAAGAAACGTGTTATATTTTTGTTTTTTTTTTTGCATGAATAGCATCTATATATCGATTTTCTATTCAGTTTAGGTTGACATGAGAGACAAGTCTTTCGTGTCTTGACTTCCTCAGCTTCATCTTCAGATATCTCTGGCTTATCAGAACCAAGTACTTTTGCTAAACTTATCCTTAGTTCACAGGGTTCAGATCTCTTTGATTGCTGTAAATTTATCGCAGAACTATTTCTTTTACAACTTGAAGTCTTTAGTATATTCATGATGCACAATATCTGTAAAAATA